>SSNP01000008.1:108254-137939 GCA_006937955.1 Pachypanchax playfairii | reverse complement strand
TCCAAGGCAACAGACATATATGCGGATGGCCTCGTTATTTTGGGTTTTTAATGCTTCATGACCCATTAGCATTGAATAAACTGGAAATGCATGTGTAGTTTTTCACAAATCTTGCCTTAAGTCCCTTTAAGAAATAACCACAAAGTCCTGAAATGTGTATGGTATAGCCTCTTTAAGTTCTTCTGTTTGGCAATGCAAAGCTGTTATTGGCTAATTCGATCTAAGAGCCCACCTCCCGAGGGCACCTTCTCCAGCACCCCAGAGTTGAAGTGGAGAAGCAGGAGGAAATCATATTTTACAAAGCAATTTTGTCATGATGCGAGGTTTGTAGCAAACTCTACTAGCACCCAGACTTCAGACCGACACAGGGGTAAAAGGTTAAAAACAATAATTTATTGTCTTCTTTACAGGAGACAGAGATACAACTGGTGGCAGCTTGTTGGAGTAGCTCTGTGACTTTGCTAGCATTTTTTTGTTCTTTTTGAGTATTTCTTGCTAGTTTTTTCTTCTGGAAATATTTTCTAAATACTTTCCTTCTGATTTGGGTGCTGTGCTGATTGAGTTTTTTGCTTGATTTGTCACTTTTTTGCCACTTGTTATGATGTGTAACCATGGCAACAAGAGACTTGTTTACAAGAAAGAGCAGCTAACTGACATTTCTAAGGCTGAAATAATCCTCAAATTGAAACTCTGGATCCCTGATGAGCTCAAAAGAAGAAGACGTGGATGCAGAGCAGGAGCAGAGTGAAGAGAGAGAAAGAGGAAGTTTAAACCTTCACTTCCATCAGTCATATTGACAAATGTGAGATCTCTTTGCTAACAAAATGGATGAACTTGAAACTCTGTTGAAGACCCAGCCAGAGTATCAGGAATGCAGCATCATGTGTTTTACTGAGACATGGCTAAAGGAACATATCCTGGACTCCAGTGTGTCTCTGCCTGGCTTTCAAACAATATGAGCAGACAGAGATTTGAAGAGGAGCTGCAAAAGAAGAGGAGTTTGTCAGCTGATCACACCTGCAGTCACCTGTTGGGGGCGGAGCATCAGAGCAAGTGACATGAAGAGGCTGAACAGATGATAAGGAGGACTGATTCTGTCATGGAGACTGAACTGGAGTCTCTTGAGTTGATTGTCCAAAGGAGGATGAAGAACATGATGGAGAACCCTCATCATCCTCTTCAGAACACAGTAACTCAACAACAGAGTGTCTTCAGTCAGAAGATTCTTCATAATCCGCTGCAGCACAGACCGCTACAGGAGATCCTTCCTGTCCACACCTAGAACCCTCTACAGGAGATCCTTCCTGTCCACAGCTAGAACCCTCTACAGGAGATCCTTCCTGTCCACACCTAGAACCCTCTACAGGAGATCCTTCCTGTCCACAGCTAGAACTCTCTACAGGAGATCCTTCCTGTCCACAGCTAGAACCCTCTACAGGAGATCCTTCCTGTCCACACCTAGAACCCTCTACAGGAGATCCTTCCTGTCCACAGCTAGAACTCTCTACAGGAGATCCTTCCTGTCCACAGCTAGAACCCTCTACAGGAGATCCTTCCTGTCCACACCTAGAACCCTCTACAGGAGATCCTTCCTGTCCACACCTAGAACCCTCTACAGGAGATCCTTCCTGTCCACAGCTAGAACTCTCTACGGCTCCCTGAAAAAGAACTGAGCTACAACAACACTTGAATTTCCCTTCGGGGATTAATAAAGTATTTTTGATTTTGATTTTTTTGATAATGACAATGATTTGTTAATGTGCAGGAGAACTGGAAGGCTGGAACCAAGGGACCTCGGGAGGAGATCTGGCAGCGGAGGAGAGAACAGGTTAGTGACTGGATAAACTGGAGGTGGATGGTTACGGTGTGTAGGGATTGTGCTCGCAGACTTACGGGTGCAGGTGAAGGTAGGGATGTGGAGGGAGGACTGAGGAAGCAGCTTGGTGGTGATGTTTTCCCAGGTATGATGATGAGATTATGGATCCAGGTGATGATGGTGTCTTGGTAGAGGTGGCAGGGTGGCACAACCAGGGCAGGTGTGCGAGGGACCGAGGAGGAGAGACAGACCAAAGCTAAGGCTGGAGCGAACGTGCAGGACCACGTCGGAAACTGGAGCTGAGCCCTCTGGACGGCGCGGCAGACGGCCAACATGGAAGGTAGAGGCACTCAGGACTGGAGTAGCGAAGCTCAGGAGGACGAAGAGCTGGAAGGTGAGGAAGACAACGACGAGGTAAGTATTCTACTCAGTAATTCACAATAAGTGCGAGTACGGCCACACGTTACCTGTAAGTTGTGGAACCAACTGGCGTCTGTCTCTGGTTCCTCCTCAGCTTTTATTCCAGCTCGGGCGGGGCTGGGTGAGGAGTCACACCTGCACCTGATCTGCTGATTGCACCTGCTGCTGCCACAACCTGGAATGACAGTTTAGTAGAGAATATGGCACACAAACACCACTCACCAGAACTGGAACCTGACAAATTTCTGTCTTTCAAAAGTTATTTATACAAACTTCTCAGTATATGAATATACATATGAGTGTTTTTAACTCTAAATACATGTAATAAAAAATATATATATACATTTCTTATTTGTTGCCACATCATGTATTTGATAGGGAGGGCGGCGCCCTAGCACCCTCTATTGGCCAGCTGCCACTGTTTGATGGAGATGGCTAGCTTTTTGCCAGAGGGTCTGGAGCAGCTGTCCTTGTGTTCTTTCTTGCAAATGAGCTTTGGGTTGGGCCTGTATGCCTGCCTGCCTTCACACTTGCAACCCATGTTGCAGTCACCTCTGCTTAAAGCTGGACCTCTGCCATTCCCCACTGCCAGACTGTAAGAAACCAGATGGTGACTCCTTGGCTTCTTAGAGAAGTACTTCTCATGAATCGTTTGAAAAACCCTTGTGTGACTTGTGGCACTTTTCCACTAACTGAACACGGTATGGCTCGGTTTACTTAAACCTACTGCTGACATTTTTCAACCGCCTTTCTCGGGTATTACCAGCGCAATTCTGCGCCATTCTGTCTTATTTTTTCGGACTACCCTTTGCCGTGGTCAGAAGCTGGCCAAAGCGAGTCAGCACGGCCACCTGTGTACTGACGGGTCCAGTAAACTGATACAAGTGACACCACTGCCTACGTAGTGGTAGCTACTGATTAGCCTGGCAGTGTGCATGTGATATCATGTCAGGTGTTTGACCTCAAATAAAAGCCAGCAACAATGGTGGCTTGTTTACTACATTCAAGATCAGAGTGGCAGACTGCAAACATGGAAGTCAAGGTCAATTTTATTTATAAATCACATTTACAGCAGCACAAGCTGCCCCAAAGCGCTGTACAAGGCACAACACACCAAGGTTAGCACAATCAACAATAAAAACATCGAATAAAATACATGCAGAACAGTCACAGTTCACAATAAAAACTGTTAAAAACTATTAAGATGCTCAAGTCAACCTGCATTAAAAGCCAGATCAAAAAGATGCGAAGGGATTTAAAATGCTCTAAACTCTGTGTGGTCCTAATGTTAAATGTTAATGTTAATTGTTCCACAATTTAGGACCAACCACAGAGAAAGCTCTGTCATCGCGAGTCTTTAAGCGGGTCTTTGGAACTTTTAAGAGAGCTTGAGTGCTGGACCTCAGGGATCTGGCAGGGGCATAAACGGTCAGCAGCTCAGAAATGTAACACGGGGCCATGAAGGGATTTAAAAACAAAACGTAAAACTTTAAAATGGATCCTGTAGGAGACAGGCAGCCAATGAAGAGAGGCCAGAACTGGGCTTATGTGATCCCGCTTACTGTTGCCAGTCAGCAAGCGGGCCGCTGCATTCTGAACCAGCTGAAGGTGATGTAGGGAGGACTGGTCCAATGGTCCAAGAGGAAGTGGTACAATGAAATTGAAGCTATTTATGGGGAAAGACCAGCGAGCAAACAGGACAGAGTGGAGCGGTTAGCTCTGCAGCTCCACCCAAAGCCAGTGTGGGTCAGGGAAAAGCTCGCCGGGAGACGGACACTGAGCAAGGGAGAGACTGGAGCAACAACATCTGATCCTCCTTGATGTCAGACAATGGTGAGTCACGATTAATTTTAAGTGCTTCAAGTACTTTGATGCAGCTTATGAAAAACTCTGTGAAAGTGCCTTGTTGATGCTAGAGGTCAGAGGAGAATGGACCAACTGATTCAAGCTGATGGAAGACTGAAATAACCTCATTACAACCGAGGAATGCAGCAAAGCATTTGTAAAGCCAGAAGCCAGAAACACATTGGATGCAGAGGACACAGGAGGACCCTGAGCTACTGCCACCAGCCATCAGCACCTGCTCCCAAGCCATCGCATGTGCCAATGACCTGCTGCACTACCTGGCGGACTTAGGGACAAATATTAGCACTTCCCTTATTTTGATGTGACAAGTGGTCTTTCAGCACAAATTGTCATACAGCTTTCAACAGTTTCAGCATGATGCCAGTTTCTCTCTTGTTTAAACAATATAAACGTTGGTCATGAGTATTTTCATAACAAATGAAAAAAAAACTGACACAAATCAATTAAATTATATTCAAAGTTGAGACATATTCAGAAGGGAATTTGACCATGCGCTAGTTCATAAAACAAGCTGATGTACTGAAGAAATGTCATTGACAATGGTTTACAGACATTCCTAGATGACAGGACACCCGGATACCCCAAAATAACAGGGAAAATGTCTGGTTCCGTCAGTGTCTGATATAGCGAGGTTTCACTGTACAAATATTGTTGTTATAAAATATTTGGAGAAATTTTGTTCTTTTGAGATTTTTAAAGCTTTTTGAGAAAACCAAACTACCAAATAAACCAGGGGTGGCCAACTTCAGGCCTTGAGAGTCACTATCCTGCACATTTTAGATGTTCCTCTGCTTCAACACAGCTGATTCAAATCTGCAACCTCTCAGCAAGTCCTGTAGAAGCCTGTTAACGACCTGTTCATCTGCAGCAGGTGTGTTGAAGCAGGGGAACATCTAAAATGTGCAGGATAGTGGCTCTTGAGGCCTGGAGATGGCCACCCCTGAACTAGACTATTAAACATAATCCATTGGAATATTATGAAAACTAGATGTTAGAATTGATTTGACAACAAGAGAATTTTGATTTACATTTGACTTTCTTTGATAGCATAGCTCAGAATGAATTAATTTGATTGATCGTATGAGTTGGAATTACCCCACAGAAGCAAAACCTACACTGCATGCATTTAAAAATCTATTGTGTTAAGGTGCACCAGCTTTCCTGTGAGTAGAGGACTGGTGGGAGGCTTTACGTAAAAGGAAAACCAGCATTTATTGCATCAGGTAGTATGCCCCAGTCACTCAGCACAGTAACATGGAAGGCTCATTGTTCAACCACAATGATGGTCCCTCTAATGACGGTGTACAACCAATTAGTTAAATCAAATCAAACAGTTTTCTTCCCTCTTCTGGGGAGTTATTTGTGCATTGTGCACAAATATGTATGTGTGCACAAGTGACTGTGTTTTATTGACAAGGTCATGCAGAAAGAGAAGAATCACCGGAAAGTTTCCCCTTTCTCTGAGCCCTGAATCAGGAAACACTCAGAGACAAGCAGGAGGCAAAGAGTGGGGGGTGTTTTTGTGTGTGTGTGCGTGTGTGTATGTGTGTGTGTGCGTGTGTGTGTGTGTGTGTGGGTTTGTATTTCTGACCTCCTGAGGACCAGTTTCCTGACTTTTACTATCTTTCTGGGGTCCGAGGGTTCTTGTGGGGACCGAAGCCTGGTCCCCATGGGGGGGAATCCCCTTTTTAGGGTTAGGGGTTAGGTTTATAGGTATGGTGTGAATAGAGTTTTAGTTAGTCTTAGGGTTAGTTATAGATCAGTAATGGTTAAGGTTAGTAAAAGGGTTTGTGTTAGGTATAAATCTAGTTACTAAAATCAATGGAAGTCAATGGACGGTCCCCATAAGGATAACAAAACACACTTGTGGGTGTGTGTGTGTGTGTGTGTGTGTGTGTGTGTGTGTGTGAGGGTGTATGTAGAAAGTCAATGCACTTTAAAATCATACTGCTTGGCTGAATCTGGTTTTGCAGACCGGCTGAATTGACCTTGCTCTATTTTAATGAGTAAATATTGGATACATGATTAAACAGAAATGACCTATTTATGTCTGAAAAGGAGCAAATGGATCAATGAGTGCAAAGAAAAGATAATCAAATTACAAAAATATATTGACAGGAGGATTTAAACTCTTATTGTGTTAGAAACTCATATGTTTTCCTTCCTGGACCACATACGTGTGTTACAAGGTATCAGCACTGTTGGACGGAGCCCTGGATAGGCCGTCGGTCACTGAATGTAAACAGACAGAGAGGTAATGTGGTGCCTTTTCTGACATGTGCCAGGATGGTTCCGCCTCTCTTTGTGTTTGTAAGCCTGTTGGATCATTTGAGACTGTGTGCGCAGATGTGGTGTGTCACAAGTCATCCAATAAAATGTCAGGAAAGCATCCAGCCCTCAACAACAACCGATGAAAAGATTGAGACACATTGTGCATGTAAAAGGCAGGATGGAAGGAAAAGGGGATGTAAATATGAAGGAACAGAATCATTTTTCTTTTGTAGGCTGCAATATCACACCTATTCTCCAGAACATACACTGGCTGCCTATCATATGGTGCATCAAATATAAGATAGTCATCCTTGCTCACAGTAATGCTCCGCTGTATCTCTCTGATTGTCTTCACATATCTACACCTACACTACCCTAACCCTCACTTCCATGGGAGGGAGAGCTTTAAACTACTCTTCACCTCAGCTATGGAACTCACTACCCCTCAGTCTTCGTAACTGTACTTCCTTTCCAGATTTTAGATCACAAGTGAAATCCATCTGTTTAGATCATCCTGCTCTGTTTAGCTGGCTCAGGTCTACTCTGTTATGCCTACATTCACTTGTGTATATTACTGTTGTTTTCTGTTATTATTTGTGCATTTTTATTTACTTCTTCTCCCATGATGGAAATGGGTTTTGGTATGTTGCTGCTCCTCCCAAAATCCATAATCATCCACTTTGTCTTGTTCATATTCAAGATGAGATGTTCGAACACCAGGACACAAAGTGGTCCACCAGGTCTCTGTACTCAGTCTCTTGTCCATCTTTGATCCAACCAACACCTGCAGAGTCATCAGAGTATTTCTGTAGATGATAGGACTCTGACCTGGACTGAAAGTGTGAAAAGAAATGGTGAGAGTACAGTCCCCTGTGGTGCTCCTGTGCTGCTGATCACCTGGTCAGATGTACAACTCTTCAGTTTCACAAACTGTGGTCTGTTTGTCAGGTAGTCCCTAATCCAGGTGATTGTGGAGGACTCCACCTGTGTCTTCTAGAGGTTTTTACACAGTAAAACAGGCGGAATTGTGTTAAATACACTGGAGAAATCAAAGAACATGATCAAATGGTCAAACAAGAAAATTCACTGCTGCTTGAAAAGGAGTGGGATGAAGTTTCTCATCAATTAATGTGTCTGACAGTAACCCAATGAAAAATGGACTTCAGCAACATTAGACATGTAGACCAGCATCAAGACACTGTTTGTTATCTGTGTGATGCCTGAAACAAGTTCACATCAGACACATATTTCAGTTGTTGCTTTTTCAAACAATGAGTGTTTGAGTTATGTATACAGTACATAATATTCTGCTTGAGACTGGTGAGTCTCAGACACTCACATGTAGTTGCAAATATTTCAGTTTCTGTAAGTTACGCCCCCTCCTCTCATCAGCTCGTCATACACATTGGGTTTAGTTCCCAGGTTTGTGCAAATGCTGAATTTTCTCAGGACTCATCTGAATCTGAGGGCGTATCAACAACAAAATACTCTGGAAAATTCCTTCAACTCAAGTGTGACAGACAGAAGAACCTTCAAAGAGAAGCAGAAGGAGGAATAAGAAGGAAACAAGGCTTTAGATGAGGAACAATTCTAAAAATATACCAAATTACTTTTTACTGAGAACTAATCGTTATTCTTGAAATTGAATTGAACCTGGATTTTACATAAAAAAAGAGACCAGGTTACTAGAACAGTTATAGTAGAATTGATAACATGTGACTAAACTTCTGTCTGAATAAGTTTATGGAATTAAACAGTACAAACAACTGGTAAAAAACAATCAGTCAAATTAGACACCAGCTAACTGACTGACTGACTGATATAAAATGAATCCAAGACCAGACCGATTTTTTTACAGTATGCTGTGAACCAAAGTTCTCATTTCCGAATGATAAATCAATCTAATCTAACGTTCTGAATGGAAAAAAAGGTTATAAAAAGGTTTTAATAGAAAAGTTACATTTTGCAAACTCATTGTGTCAGTAGTATTATTCTGGTTTCTGTCTGAAAGCAGCAGAAAAAAGGAGCTGCTCCTTTCCATAAACAAATCACATCAGTGAAAAAAATATTCCTGTGAAGGGATTATATCATGAAAACAAATAGTTTATACTGACTGCAGGATCACATTTCCTGTTTACTAACAGACTTACTACTGTAATTCGCTTTATTATGGTCTCGAACAGGCATCCATCCATCCATCGCCTCCAGGTCGCTCAGAACGCAGCAGCCCGCTGGTTGTTGGGAAGGAGACGACGGGATCATATCACTCCCGTTCCTCAGGCTCTTCATTGGCTTCCTGTGACATGCTCTCTGGCAAGCGTTCGACCCACATGCGAGACTCAGACACAGACAGCGTTCTCTGGTGCAAAAGTGAAAGGTTTATTTACAAGGCATTTACAGTGATTGAAATGTGCTCTGTGCTCAGGACTTTGGGAGGACAGGATCCAGGAAATGTAGATGAGAGATCTGTTAGCAGGTAGTTCTTGTAAATTGTTCTGGGGATAATGCAGCAGGTGAATGATTTCACTCACGTGAGGATGATGAGGATGGAGCTCGAGGGAGGGCAGGTTCAGAGGTGCGGCTGTGCAACAGGTGGAATCCAGTGCCGGGTGAGAACGCTGAAGAGTGGGCAGGCAGTGAGGAGGAGATCGGTACACAGGGGTCCACAAAGGTCTCAGGGTTCCACTGGCACACAGACAGGGAAACTCAGGAGGGAACACGAGGAGCAGGCTGCGGTTAATCCTGGAGAAAACAGGTTATCAAAACACTGGAATGTTCACTAAGAGATACTAAAACACACTAGGAAACTCAGGGGTTAGTTTGGCTCAAGGATTGTACCGTGTAGGTTAACAACCAGGCGAGGAATTAAGGGCTGTCAGCGGCTTAAGTATTGCCTGCTCCTCAATCAGTCCAGATCTCCTCCAGGTGTTGCTCATTAGACTGCCACAGCTCTCCAGCAAAGATCTTCTCTGAAACAGAGGATCACTCACCCGACACAAAAACACAGCCCAGACACTGAACCTGACATTACCCCCCCCTCAACGGCCGCCACCTGGCGGCCCAACGCAGGAAGCCTCAAAATCCTTAATTAGTTGAGGATCCTGGATATAAGAGGCAGGCACCCATGACCGCTCTTCAGGTCCATAGCCTTCCCAGGCTATGAGGTACTGCTTGCATCTTCCTCGACGACGGACATCTAATAGGCGGTCTACAGTGTAGACAAGCTGTCCATCAATTACATGGGCGGGAGGGGGTATCACGGAAGGAGGACACAAAGGACTAGACAGGACGGGTTTCACTAGGGACACATGGAACACTGGGTGGATGGTGGATGGAAGATGGCAGTCTGAGTTTAACGGTGGCAGGGCTGGGAACTGAGATGACTTCATATGGTCCAATAAAACGGGGGTTAAGTTTCTTCTGTGTGTTCTTGAGACGAATGTCATGGGTGGATAACCATACCTTCTGCCCAAGGATGTAGGTGGGCGCAGGAAGGCGTCTCCGGTTGGCCGCTTTGATGTTCTGCTCCCCGGTGCGGCCCAACGCGGAGATGGTCTGCGTCCAGATGCGCTTACACAGTTGGACATGGGAGCTGACAGAGGGATGTGAAGGAGGCTGATAACCTAAAGACACTTCAAAGGGAGACTTGTTAGTAGCAGTAGAGACATGAGAGTTGTGTGCATATTCCACCCAGGGGAGGTGGTCGCTCCAGGAAGAGGGGCTGGAGGAGCATAAACAGCGCAGGGTGGCCTCAAGTTCTTGGTTCATCCGCTCTGTTTGGCCATTAGTTTGCGGATGAAAACCCAAACTGAGAACCACCCTAACGCCCAGCGCTGAGAAGAACTCCTTCCATACCTGGGAGATAAACTGGGGTCCCCGATCCGACAGGACCTCCTTAGGTAACCCATGGAGCCTTAACACATGTTTAACGAGCAACCTGGCGGTCTCCAGCTCAGATAGTAGCCTCTTCAGGGGGACAAGGTGACAGGCCTTGGAGAACTGGTCCACAATCGTGAGGATTACCGTGAATCCTTTGCTGACCGGTAGACCTGTCACAGAGTCTAGCGCGATATGAGACCATGGCCTGCCAGGCATCTCCAAAGGTTGGAGCAGCCCGTGGGGAGGATGGTTCGAGGACTTATTGCGCGCACACACATGGCAACCTTGAACATACTCCTTTATATTATTGAACATAGAACTCCACCAAAAGGACTGGCATAGTAACGCCATCATACGACCCACCCGGGGTGTCCTGAAAATCTGGCAGTATGAGCCCAAGGTAACAGACGGGAACGAACAGCTTCAGGTACATACGTGTGATTGGTGGGTCGGTTAGCTGGTCCAGGATCTGTGCGTTGTGCACATCTTATAGCCTTTTCAATGTCCCACGTGACTGCTCCGACCACACAGGAAGGGGGAATGACGGCGCGAGCCTCCGGTGTCTCGTCCACAGAGAACTGGCTGGAGAGGGCATCGGGCTTGATGTTCTTCGAGCCCGGTCTGTATGAAATAATAGAGTTGAAGCGTGAAAAAAACAATGATCATCTAGACTGTCTGGGATTCAACTGTTTAGCCTCTTGTAAATATGCAAGATTTTTGTGATCAGTCCTTGACGCCATTCCTCAAATGCCAGCTTGATGGCCAGCAGCTCGCGATCTCCCACGTCGTATCCTCCTTCAACCGGAGAAAGTCGGTGGGAGAAAAAAACACGGGTGAAACTTTTTATCGTGCGTACCTTATTGAGACAATACGGCCCCCATGCCTGAGTCTGAAGCGTCCACTTCCATAATGAACTGTTTGGCGGTATCTGGCTGAACGAGGATCGAAGTGTGAGTGAACTGGGTCTTTAAGTCCATGAATGCTTTTTCAGCCTCGGGGGTCCAGAAGGAAGGCGCACTTAGTGGAAGTCAAGGAGGTTAGAGGTAATGCAGTCTGACTGTAATTTCTTATGAACTTACGGTAGAAGTTCGCGAAGCCGAGGAAACTCTGGAGTTGCTTGCGTGTAGTAGGTGTGGGCCAGTCCACCACTGCTTTGATCTTAGCTGGGTCAGGCTTCACCTGTCCACTCTCTAAAATAAAGCCTAGGAAGGCGACAGAGGATACAACTGACACAAAAACACAGCCCAGACACTGAACTTGACATCCTGTTTCTTACAGGATCCAATTTAAACTTTTATTGCTGTGTTTTAAAGCACTAAATGGTTTGGCCCCTTCGTACCTGACAGAGCTCCTAAAATCTCACGCCCCCATAAGAACTTTGAGATCCTCTTCACAACATCTCCTGTCAGTTCCACCATCTAAGTTGAAGTCCAGAGGTGACAGAGCGTTTTCTGTGGCTGCCCCTAAATTATGGAATAGTCTACCGTTACAGGTTCGGTCGGCAAACAGTCTCCATGGCTTCAAGTTCCTATTAAAAACTCACTTTTTTACCATTTCTTTTAAATGTAGCTGATTCCTTTTTTATCCCTCATCCTCTTGGTTGGATGTGCGTTTTAGGTTTTTTATTCTTTCCTTCTTTTAAAACTGTGTTTTTACTTCTTTTCTTTTACTATTAGATGTTTGATTGTATTTTTTGCTGTACAGCACTTTGGGCAATCTTAGGTTGTTTTAAAATGTGCTCTATAAATAAAATTGACATTGACATTTATTCTTCAGCTAATTACAGTTACATGCTTAGTTTTTCTGAAAATATGGCCTATGTTCTCAAAGTCACGTACAGTGGGGAGAGACCTCCTGCAATGTGGCTTTCACTGAATCTTCCAGAAAATGACAGAGATTAAAAAAACATTTAAAACTGGAAGGAAGATTGAATAAACACTGACTTACTGAGAGCTCATTCAAGCTATGTGTGCCACCAATCATAAACTTTGGGTTGTATCATATCACACTATGTTCTAGGAAGGCCTATCAGTGTGTGTGGAATCATTCGGCATGATACAGTACAATACTCGCTCCTTAGCCAAAACACAGAGGGTGGGACACACACTGGCTCCTCACATACGGCTCCAAAGTGGACGTGATGTTGCACACTCTCTTAAAGGATGTGCTGCTTCCCCACCATGTGCCCTCTTTTCCTGAACTTGGAATATTTATCTAACTGAGACACAGTTGATGACCCACGCTCTGATCTGCATGCATTATGCAGTGACTGTCTTGGTCTAAAACAGGGGTCTCCAGATCCAGGACTATGAGAGTCATTATCCTGCATGTTTTCAATGTTTTCCTGCTGCAACACAACTGAAGTCATTCACAGGCTTCTGCAGGACTTACTGACATGTTGAAGATTTGAATCAGGTGTGTTGAAGCAGGGAAACGTCTAAAACATGCATGATAGAGACCTGGAGCTGAACAGCCCTGGTCTAAAACATGAAACCCTGATCACACTAAGAAAGAAGAATGCACATGGAAAATGAACAGAAAATGAAACTGTTCTACAGGGTGGGCCATTTACAGTGGGGCAAAAAAGTATTTAGTCAGCCACCAATTGTGTAAGTTCTCCCACTTAAAAAGATCAGAGAGGCCTGTAATTTTCATCATAGGTATACCTCAACTATGAGAGACAAAATGAGGAAAAAAAATCCAGAAAATCACATTGTCTGATTTTTAAAGAATTTATTTGCAAATTATGGTGGAAAATAAGTATTTGGTCAATAACAAAAGTTAATCTCAATACTTTGTTATATAGCCTTTGTTGGCAATGACAGAGGTCAAACGTTTTCTGTAAGTCTTCACAAGGTTTTCACACACTGTTGCTGGTATTTTGGCCCATTCCTCCATGCAGATCTCCTCTAGAGCAGTGATGTTTTGGGGCTGACGCTGGGCAACACGGACTTTCAACTCCCTCCAGAGATTTTCTATGGGGTTGAGATCTGGAGACTGGCTAGGCCACTCCAGGACCTTGAAATGCTTCTTACGAAGCCACTCCTTCGTTGCCCGGGCGGTGTGTTTGGGATCATTGTCATGCTGAAAGACCCAGCCACGTCTCATTTTCAATGCCCTTGCTGATGGAAGGAGGTTTTCACTCAAAATCTTACGATACATGGCCCCATTCATTCTTTCCTTTACACGGATCAGTCGTCCTGGTCCCCTTGCAGAAAAACAGCCCCAAAGCATGATGTTTCCACCCCCATGCTTTACAGTAGGTATGGTGTTCTTTGGATCCAACTCAGCATTCTTTCCCCTCCAAACACGACAAGTTGAGTTTCTACCAAAAAGTTCTATTTTGGTTTCATCTGACCATATGATGTTCTCCCAATCCTCTTCTGGATCATCCAAATGCTCTCTAGCAAACCGCAGACGGGCCTGGACGTGTCCTGGCTTCAGCAGGGGGACACGTCTGGCACTGCAGGATTTGAGTCCCTGGCGGCGTAGTGTGTTACTGATGGTAGCCTTTGTTACTTTGGTCCCAGCTCTCTGCAGGTCATTCACTAGGTCCCTCCGTGTGGTTCTGGGATTTTTGCTCACCGTTCTTGTGATCATTTTGACCCCACGGGGTGAGATCTTGCGTGGAGCCCCAGATTGAGGGAGATTATCAGTGGTCTTGTATGTCTTCCATTTTCTAATAATTGCTCCCACAGTTGATTTCTTCACACCAAGCTGCTTACCTATTGCAGATTCAGTCTTCCCAGCCTGGTGAAGGTCTACAATTTTGTTTCTGGTGTCCTTTGACAGCTCTTTGGTCTTGGCCATAGTGGAGTTTGGAGCGTGACTGTTTGAGGTTGTGGACAGGTGTCTTTTATACTGATAACGAGTTCACACAGGTGCCATTAATACAGGTAACGAGTGGAGGACCGAGGAGCCTCTTAAAGAAGTTACAGGTCTGTGAAAGCCAGAAATCTTACTTGTTTGTAGGTGACCAAATACTTATTTTCCACCATAATTTGCAAATAAATTCTTTAAAAATCAGACAACGTGATTTTCTGGATTTTTTTTCCTCATTTTGTCTCTCATAGTTGAGGTATACCTATGATGAAAATTACAGGCCTCTCTGATCTTTTTAAGTGGGAGAACTTACACAATTGGTGGCTGACTAAATACTTTTTTGCCCCACTGTATATGGATACACCTTAATAAAATGGGAATGATTGGTTATATCAATGTCCTGTTTGGAATGCACACCATTGTTTCTCTTGTAAAATTACCAATAAGTTTGATGTGTCACATGACCCTCTTCCTATTGAAAAAAAAGTTGGATCCAAGATGGCCGACTTCAAAAAGATCACCATAGTCACCACCCATCTTGAAAGGTTTGCTCCCTCACATATACTAATGTGCCACAAACAGGACATTAATATCACCAACCATTCCCATTTTATTAAGGTGTATCCATATAAATGACCGACCCTGTACAAACTGAACCGATTAACTAAACTCAAAACACCTGGACACTGAACTGAGGAGGAACAGGAAGAAAAAAGGAAGTGAGGACACATGAGGAAAGAAACAGGAAATACAACCAATGTCAAAATAAAAGCAAAACAGGAAGACACACAAGCAGCGATAGCAGACAGTCAGTACCTCCCTTTTTAAGTCGATCTTCCTGAGGAGCCCCGAAAAGTGGAGTCACTGTTGGGCCCTCTTCACAACCGCTGAGGTGTTGGAGCTCCGCTCGAGGTTTGCGTCAATGTGTATGTGCAGGAGCTTGAGGCTTTGCAGCCTCCCCACACACTTTCCATTTATGTGGATGGGTTGCAGATCAGTCTTCCTCTTCCTCTTCCTGTGGTCCACAATCACCTCCTTTAGTCCTTTAGTCCCAACCCCAATCCTAACCCTTCATAAAAAGCCATATTTTTAACAAAATAATGCCTCCACGGGTTGTTTAGAGGGTTATAGAATGAAAATACACTATTTCCTTTAAAAATTATATTCGAAGTTAAATATTATAAAATATTCATTTTGATGGGCACAATGTTGGCATTTTGTTTACATCTACCAACCAATAGCTGGCAATGCAGCGGGCACCATTTTGGGTTGCCTAATACCGTAAATAATTCGGCACAGCGAGGCTGCTACTGTGGAGTGTGCAGGTCAAGAAGCTGGAAGCCCCGAGGATATGTAGCCTGACCAATCAGATCCTCCTGCATTATGTTCAAATGCAGAAGGGTCTGACACCGGAGCCGCACCTGATCATTTGTGCGTCAAATTTTATGACGGATCAATTATACATCACCTTTGTTGTGCGACATCCTGAAAACACGGAACTAGCGTTTTCCACCCAGAGCACAACATTCAACATGGCGGACGCGGCTGTGGATGTGGAAGTGTTTACTTCTGTGTTTGCACAGTGTTTGCTTGGGGCGGTCAAATACCTGAACCGAGTGTGCAATGACACCTCGTATTCGCAAGTTTTTGACACAAAAGCGACAACTGTCATTAATATTCGTCTTTTCTCCCCCATTAACCATGGCTCTGTAGCTACCATTACGGCTCTGTAGCTACCATTACGGCTCTGTAGCTACCATTACGGCTCCACTCACTAAACCTTTTGTTTTTGTTCCGCCTTGTGTGTATCTGCTTTAGCGTCACATATGTTACGTCACTTCTGGGTTTCTGTGATTGGTTCTCTCTCAACTGGCTAAACCCACCTTCGAAATTGAGAGACAGCGATTCAGCTCCAGGGCCTCACGTCTTTGTAAAGTAATCTGTCAAAGATGTGAGGGCCTGGTTGATCAGGTAAGGGAATATGTGGTGAATATATACCTTATTTGCTTGCCATAGCTGTTTCCCAACATGTGATGAGCAGGTTCTGCGTGGAAACAATTTTATTAGCAGCTAGCTAACATGTAGTTGCAGCAGGTCGCTGAAATGGGGCAACTCAGGGCTCCGCGTTCGACTTGAGGACACACCCCGGAGGAATTTTTATTTTGTTTTCTGCTTGTAAAAGTAAGGGAAGGATGTGTGAGGAGAACAGAAGATCTTAGGAGGGATTGCAGGAAGTTTTGGTTTGTTCTAAAAGAGCCGCTGGGCAACTATGAGCTCTTTGCCACGGACTGAATCGATGATTGAGCTACAAACAGGTAGGAGCTGCTTTTATCTGAGTCAGTGTGTGATCAGCGGGGCTGGAGAGCATGATTAGCGAGCTCAAAACACTTCACACAGGTGTCAGAGCAACTGGTCTAAAGTCACTGCTGATGGTCTATTTGGGCAGTGGGACGATAGTGGCTGACTTCAGGCATGGCGGGAGGAAGGACTAGGACGGTGATTTATTGAACATCCTGGTGAAGATCCCAGCAAGTTGTTCTGCACACTCCCTAAGAACCATCCCGGTCACTTCATCTGGTCCAGCGACCTTCTTAGGGTTCACTGCCCTCAGTGCCCTCATGTTCCTGCACTGTGAAGCTGGAGATGTTGCAGTTCGGTGGTCAGGTACTGACCACTCAAAGCCCCTTTACACTGCAAATTTTACATTCATTCACACAACCTGATGTGTAAAGTGGGGGCTACATGGGGTTCAGTGTCTTGCCTAAGGACACTTTGACCTGTGGTCGTAGAAGAAAACTGAAATAGTATTGACTCGTGTTTATTCGGGGTTTGTTGCAGGTAAAAATTACACAAAGAGTAACTGAGGTGAATCCCATAGCACAATCTGGAAAATATTTAGCTTTTTATTAGCTTTTCTGCATTTGTGTACCTCTAAACAATAATCAGAACTTTAAAGAGGAAATCTTTATCATATACAGAAGCACTGACATTGCTTACCATATAAATCTATGGCAATAACATCTGAATCATGTTTAGACAGTTTCTGTCCAGCTGATCTTAATGAGTTAACACAAATTATAGCTTTTTCTAAACCATCTACATGTATGTTGGATCCTGTTCCAACCAGACTTTTGAAAGAGGTCTTCCCATTGATTAACACATGGATATTGGACATGATCAATATGTCTTTAATGAATCGATATGTGCCTAAGGCCTTTAAGGTTGCTGTTATTAGACCTTTACTTAAGAAAACTGATCTTGATCCAGGATCTCCAGGTAATTATCAACCTATAATTAATTTATCCTTCATCTCAAAAACTCTAGAAAAGATAATTGCAAACCAGTTATGTGATCCTTTACACAGTAATAATCTTTTTGAAGAGTTCCAGTCAGGATTTAGATCATCATAGCACTGAAACAGCACTGGTGAAAGTTTCTAATGATATTCTCATGTCCTCAGACAGTGGACTTGTGTCTGTACTTGTCCTGTTAGATCTCAGTGCTACGTTTGATACTATAGATCATAAGATCCTATTAAAGAGGCTTGAATATGATATTGGGATTCAGGGAACTGCATTAAACTGGTTTGAATCATATTTAACTGAAAGATTCCAGTTTGTTCATGTAAATAATGAATCTTCTTCATATACCAGAGTCAGTCATGGAGTTCCTCAGGGTTCAGTGCTTGGACCAATCCTCTTTACTATATATATGTTACCGCTTGGTAAAATTATTAGACAACATGGTATAAAATTCCATTTTTATGCTGATGATACTCAGTTATATCTATCAATGAAGCCTGATGAGACCAACCAGCTGCAGAGATTACAAGCTTGTCTTAATGATGTAAAATGTTGGTTGACGTTGAATTTTTTACTTTTAAATTCAGACAAGACAGAGGTTGTGACTTTTGGGCCTGAGAATCTTAGGAACAAGTTGTGTAGTCAGTCATCAACGTTGGATGGCATTAATTTGGCCTCCAACAAGAAGGTAAAGAACCTGGGTGTTATCTTTGACAAGGACATGTCCTTTATTTCTCATATAAAACATGTTACCATGACGACCTACTTCCACCTGCGTAATGTTGCTAAAATTAGGAGCATTTTGAATCAAAGAGATGCAGAAACTTTAGTTCATGCATTTATTACTTCTAGACTTGATTACTGTAATTCATTATTATCAGGGTGTTCTACTACTACTACTACTGTCATTTAGCAGACGCTTTTATCCAAAGCGACTTACATTGAGAGAACATACAAGCAAGAAATCAAAGAGAAGGAAACAATATAAGGAGGCGGACTGTTTGGAGTCCAGTTTAATTCCGACGCTGATACATCAAGTGTATCAATTTAAAAAAAAAATGTTTTTAATTGATTGATTGATTGATTGATNGATTGATTGATTGATTGATTGATTGATTGATTGATTGATTGATTGATTGATTGATTGATTGATTGATTGATTGATTGATTGATTGTTTGTAGAGATAAACTCCCAAATCGCTATCATAAATCATCAATCAATTCCACATTAAGACTGAAAGTGTTCTTTAAAGAGGTGAGTCTTAAGTCTGCTCTTAAAAGTAGCTGCCGACTCTGAGGATCGGACCGAGTTTGGTAGGTCATTCCACCATCGGGGGACAACAGAGGAGAAGAGTTTGGAACATGATCTCATGCCACGTTGTGGTGGAAGCGCTAGGCGTCTTTCAGCGGCTGAGCGTAGCTGACGCGTGGGAATGTAGGTTTGGATGAAGGAGTGAAGGTAAGTAGGAGCTGTGTGTGTTAGAGTCTGGTAAGCCAGAAGCAGAGCTTTGTATTTGATGCGTGCTGCAACTGGAAGCCAGTGCAGAGAAATGAGCAGCGGAGTGACATGAGCCCTTTTGGGCTGGTTGAAGACCAGACGTGCTGCTGCGTTCTGAATCATCTGCAGAGGTTTAACCGAGGACGCCGGAAGACCGGCCAGCAAAGAGTTGCAGTAGTCGATGCGGGACAAGACCAGGGCCCAAGGTCTGTGCCCAACTATGACTGGGATGTGTGATTTGCACATGGTGTCTGTGTAGTGGTTTGTACTTACTGTGCTAGGTGGACTCGCGCAGGTAGACTCGCAGGTCTTGACCCTCTGTGGTCTTAACCAATGTGGGACCAAACACGCTGACGCCTCGCTGACGCTCAGCCTAATGTGTCTGGCTATATACCTAACAATCACACAGTTGATTCGCTAAGCTAATTGCAACAGGCTGACACCTGCGTGACCGCCCCAGTATTACGTAACCCGCGTCACCAGTTTTGCCCGGAAGTAAACAGTAACCGAACTCAGCACTAATAGTGCTGTTAAAGACCTCCAGCTGATCCAAAATGCTGCTGCCAGAGTTCTGATGAGAGTTAGGAGAGACCATATTTCTCCTGTTTTAGCATCACTTCATTGGCTCCCTGTAAGGTCTAGAATAAAGTTTAAGGTTTTTACTTTTGACGTATAAGACCTTGAACGACCAAGCTCCAGCTTATATTAAAGATCTTATTGTTCCATATGCCCCTAACAGAGCACTTCGCTCTCAGACTGCAGGTCTGCTTGTAGTTCCTAGAGTTTCTAAAAGTAGAATGGGAGGAAGAGCTTTCAGTTATCAGGCTCCTCTCCTGTGGAACCAGCTTCCACTTGTTATCCGTGAGGCAGACACCTTGTGTAGTTTTAAGAATAGACTTAAAACTTTCCTTTTTACACAATCCTATAGTCAGGGTTAGCTTGGGTTCTCCTTATCCATCCCTTTAGTTATGCTGCTATAGGTTTAGACTGCCGGAGGACATACTGACCACATTTTCTCACTCTGCTGTCTTTCTTTACTCTGGCTGCCTCTGAGGAGGGTGTATCTCACATAAACAAAGGATGAAATATTCCCACTAGAGTCATCAAATTGTTATTGCTTTGATTGTTACTGCTGCCATTAACTGTTTCTCTGTTTATCTTTCTATAGACATGATGACTGGCCCACGACTGTTAAAAGGGAGTCGTTCCTTTCCACTGTCTCCAATTGTGCTGCTCAGGATGGGGGATTGTGCTGAAGTAACAATTCAGCCCAATCAGCTGGTTCCTTAGATAGAAAATGTTTTATTATTAATTGGTTGATTTTTCTGTGAAGTGCCTTGAAATGACTTTGTCATAAGCTGGCGCTTTATAAATAAATAAACTTGAATAAAACTTGAAACTTATTTCAGCCCTAATATTTTGTAAGACAGGAAGGACAAAACAATCAGAACAGTATCAGTGTTTTATTGTATATTTCCTTTTTATTACACCTTCCCATCAGATATACATTAGTTTATAAATTTGTAGAGTTCCACTTTGATTTTGCACATTTCTACAGATGGGAAATAATAATCATCTGAGAGGATGTGATAATGCTGAAATCCCAGGTTCTACTCTCAGTGTTTGATTGTGATGCTTTTCACTTCAGTGAAAAAATGATAGGAATCTTTCCCTCCCTCCCTCCCCACACCAGAGTTCTTCATTCCTCCAAATGGCAGGTTCAGATCTCGGATCAGCCAGCAGTTGGTCCACACCAGTCCCGCTTGTAACCGATTGGCCACTCGGTGAACCCTCCCCACATCCCGGGACCACACGGTGGCTGACAGACCATAACGCACACCATTTGCCCTGGCAACAGCTTCATCTTCGGTGTCAAAGGGGCTGACGCAGGTGACAGGGCCAAAGATCTCCTCCTGCATGACAGGCGAGCTGTCAGACACACCTGAGATCACTGTGGGCGGCATGAAGTAGCCAGACTTGTTGCGCTCAGGGAGGTCCAGCAGGTCAACCCCCTCTCCACAGTGGACAATGCCACCTTCAGATTTGGCAAGTTTTACAAAGCTACGAACCTTGTGAGAAGGAACACAGAGATGTTTGAGAGAGACGCTAATTTACAAAATTTACTTCAGGCAGCTTACCTTTTCCAGGTGCTCTTTACTGATGAGTGCTCCATTGTTGTTTCTAGGATCAGAAGGTGCACCAGTCTTCCATTCTTTAGCTGCAGTGACAAACCTTTCCAGAAATTCAGTATAAATGCGCCTTTCTACATAAATTCTGCTGGTACACAAGCAGATTTCTCCCTGTGACAGAAAGGAAGGGGAGACGATGAAGTGTCTCATCTTGAGAGGATTCAAAAAGTTAGTTTCCATTGAACTTCATCATGACAAAATGTGGGCTAATAGAGCCACCAAGTGGACAAAACATGTCACGACACCCTCTTCACAGATAGTCCTCCATTGGGTCCACTAATCCAGTTGGATCCAATTTAAAACAAATAGCCTAAAAATGTTATTATGAACATCCTGACTACTAAAATAACAGATGACAAAAATTCAACTGTATAAAATAATGTTATTAAAATCTTTATCCACAGAACCTGCTGTTAGTGTGGACTGGTGAGTTTATATTTATAGAGGAGACATGCCACTGTGTTATGTGTGCAAAGCTGGCCACCATATTGGAAAAGGCAAAAATCCTGCTCACTGCAGTGCATATAAATGTGAGTATGTGAGTGTTTATATGTATATGAGTTACATTCTAAAATTAACCTGCAATAGGAGAAATCCACAAATTAGTCAGCTTTATTTTTTACAATTTTTTAAGGCTGTAAAGCCCCTCACTAAACATTACTGTATAAACATTACTTCTCTCTCTTGTTAGGGTGCAGGACATAATGCACTGTAAAAAAGAAATGTGCAAAAAAGTGAACCGTGTTATAGCAAGGGATTGCTGTAATACACATGTAGTTGTAGATATATTTACACATTATACAACATAAACTTTTCCATATATCCTGTGAGTATTTATTAGTTGTATATTACTGTTATTATTGTGCTTATTATGGCTACTTTTTTGGAACAATATTAATTTGTAAGCATTTGTTGATGATAACTTAATTCCTATTTCTATAGCTTCATGCTTTCTATGTATGTATACTGGAAGTTATTTATGCCAATGATAATGTGACAGTATTATAATAATTATAATGTCACAGCTTCTCTGCTTGAATATGTAAATTTTTTGTTCAAACAGCCTAAATGCCTTGTTATGTCGGAAGAAAATAACAATGAATATTAAATTACACTCACCTAAAGGATTATTAGGAACACCATCCTAACACGGTGTTTGACCCCCTTTCACCTTCAGAACTGCCTTAATTCTACGTGGCATTGATTCAACAAGGTGCTGAAAACATTCTTTAGAAATGTTGGTCCATATTGATAGGATAGCATCTTGCAGTTGATGGAGATTTATGGGATGTACATCCAGGACACGAAGCTCCCGTTCCACCACATCCCAAAGATGCTCTATGGGGTTGAGATCTGGTGACTGTGGGGGCCATTGTAGTACAGTGAACTCATTGTCATGTTCAAGAAACCAGTCTGAGATGATTCCAGCTTTATGACATGGCGCATTATCCTGCTGGAAGTAGCCATCAGAGGATGGGTACATGGTGGTCATGAAGGGATGGACATGGTCAGAAACAATACTCAGGTAGCATGTGGCATTTAAACGATGCCCTATTGGCACTAAGGGGCCTAAAGAGTACCAAGAAAACATCCCCCACACCATGACACCACCACCACCACCAGCCTGCACAGTGGTAACAAGGCATGATGGATCCATGTTCTCATTCTGTTTACACCAAATTCTGACTCTACCATTTGAATGTCTCAACAGAAATCCAGACTCATCAGACCAGGAAACATTTTTACAGTCTTCAACTGTCCAATTTTGGTGATCTGGTGCAAATTGTATCCTCTTTTTCCTATTTGTAGTGTAGATGAGTGGTACCTGGTGGGGTCTTCTGCTGTTGTAGACCATCCACCTCAAGGTTGTGTGTGTTGTAGCTTTACAAATGCTTTGCTGCATTCCTCGGTTGTAATGAGGTTATTTCAGTCAAAGTTGTTCTTCTATCAGCTTGAATCAGTCGGCCCATTCTCCTCTGACCTCTAGCATCAACAAGCTGCTGCATACTGGATGTTTTTACCTTTTCACATCATTCTTTGTAAACCCTAGAAATGGTTGTGGGTTAAAATCCCAGTAACTGAGCAGATTGTGAAATACTCAGACCGTCTGGCACCAACAACCATGACACGCTCAAAATAGCTTAAATCACCTTTCTTTCCCATTCTGACATTCAGTTTGGAGTTCAGGGGATTGTCTTGACCAGGACCACACCCCTAAATACATTCAAGCAACTGCCATGTGATTGGTTGATTAGATAATTACATCAAGAAGAAATTTAACAGGTGTTCCTAATAATCCTTTAGGTGAGTGTATTCTTTAGTGTTTTGTGTTACTGATATTAAACTATTTAAAGATTATCACAAAAAACACCTTCAGACCCTGTTATGTGCATGATTAAGCCTAAAGAATGTTATACATACCAAATTTCTGTACCAGGCCATCAATGTTGGGTCTTATTCACCCTGAAATTTGATGTTTTTTAAAATGTGGCCATTGTAAACAGCCTGGCATCCCCTCTATAAATATAAACTCATTGGTGGTAGCAGTTTGCGGTACAGAGTAAAGTTTTGTAGGACTTGCACTTTCTTCAATTAATCATCAAATAAAATGATTTGTTTTATTTGTAAAATTCACTTTTCTTTTTTTACTTTTTGGAGCTTGTTGTAAAATCCCAAAGTGAGGTAGAAATGAGAAACAGCTTCAGACACCAATCAGACATTTATGGTGGACGAGGATGCTGAATGTATCTGCTGTCTGTCTTCTACGTCTCATAATGTCTGTTTATATTTACATGTCTGTCTATAAGGACCAAAACTGATGAGAACCAGAGACAAAGTCCTAGTGTGAAACATACTCGGCCAAAAAAACCTGGTTTTGGTTCAGATTCTGAAATGTACAGTGGGGCAAAAAAGTATTTAGTCAGCCACCAATTGTGTAAGTTCTCCCACTTAAAAAGATCAGAGAGGCCTGTAATTTTCATCATAGGTATACCTCAACTATGAGAGACAAAATGAGGAAAAAAAATCCAGAAAATCACATTGTCTGATTTTTAAAGAATTTATTTGCAAATTATGGGGGAAAATAAGTATTTGGTCAATAACAAAAGTTAATCTCAATACTTTGTTATATAGCCTTTGTTGGCAATGACAGAGGTCAAACGTTTTCTGTAAGTCTTCACAAGGTTTTCACACACTGTTGCTGGTATTTTGGCCCATTCCTCCATGCAGATCTCCTCTAGAGCAGTGATGTTTTGGGGCTGACGCTGGGCAACACGGACTTTCAACTCCCTCCAGAGATTTTCTATGGGGTTGAGATCTGGAGACTGGCTAGGCCACTCCAGGACCTTGAAATGCTTCTTACGAAGCCACTCCTTCGTTGCCCGGGCGGTGTGTTTGGGATCATTGTCATGCTGAAAGACCCAGCCACGTCTCATTTTCAATGCCCTTGCTGATGGAAGGAGGTTTTCACTCAAAATCTTACGATACATGGCCCCATTCATTCTTTCCTTTACACGGATCAGTCGTCCTGGTCCCCTTGCAGAAAAACAGCCCCAAAGCATGATGTTTCCACCCCCATGCTTTACAGTAGGTATGGTGTTCTTTGGATCCAACTCAGCATTCTTTCCCCTCCAAACACGACAAGTTGAGTTTCTACCAAAAAGTTCTATTTTGGTTTCATCTGACCATATGATGTTCTCCCAATCCTCTTCTGGATCATCCAAATGCTCTCTAGCAAACCGCAGACGGGCCTGGACGTGTCCTGGCTTCAGCAGGGGGACACGTCTGGCACTGCAGGATTTGAGTCCCTGGCGGCGTAGTGTGTTACTGATGGTAGCCTTTGTTACTTTGGTCCCAGCTCTCTGCAGGTCATTCACTAGGTCCCTCCGTGTGGTTCTGGGATTTTTGCTCACCGTTCTTGTGATCATTTTGACCCCACGGGGTGAGATCTTGCGTGGAGCCCCAGATCGAGGGAGATTATCAGTGGTCTTGTATGTCTTCCATTTTCTAATAATTGCTCCCACAGTTGATTTCTTCACACCAAGCTGCTTACCTATTGCAGATTCAGTCTTCCCAGCCTGGTGAAGGTCTACAATTTTGTTTCTGGTGTCCTTTGACAGCTCTTTGGTCTTGGCCATAGTGGAGTTTGGAGCGTGACTGTTTGAGGTTGTGGACAGGTGTCTTTTATACTGATAACGAGTTCACACAGGTGCCATTAATACAGGTAACGAGTGGAGGACCGAGGAGCCTCTTAAAGAAGTTACAGGTCTGTGAAAGCCAGAAATCTTACTTGTTTGTAGGTGACCAAATACTTATTTTCCCCCATAATTTGCAAATAAATTCTTTAAAAATCAGACAATGTGATTTTCTGGATTTTTTTTCCTCATTTTGTCTCTCATAGTTGAGGTATACCTATGATGAAAATTACAGGCCTCTCTGATCTTTTTAAGTGGGAGAACTTACACAATTGGTGGCTGACTAAATACTTTTTTGCCCCACTGTACATGAAGAAACAAATAATAGAGGCTTCAACTATCATCAGCGCTTTTTTCCCACCTGATTGGAAAAACTGGAACGGACGGTAGTCTCGATGCACTGATCCAGATCTGCATCAGCAAAAACAATGGCTGGGTTTTTACCTCCCAGCTCCAAGGAGAGTTTCTTACAGTATGGAGCACTTCGCTCAGTGATATGCTGGGCAGTTGCTGTAGAACCAGTGAAGGAGATCAGTGGCACATCAGGATGGGCAACAAGGGCATCACCTGCTCTGGGACCAGTGCCAAAAACGATGTTGACCACACCTGGAGGGACACCTGGAGTAAAAAGAGGGTTTCTGTTCATTACTCACTGCCATTAGTCCTCTGTTACATTTTGTAAATGACATTCATGCAACAACATTATGGACACACTGAACAGAAAGTGCATTTCAAACTACTTTCTTGCCTTCTCGTTAGCATGAGGTGCTAATAGTGCTAAGCAAAATACTTCAGCTTATAAATAGCTTGTACTTGTATCGCTTCTTTCAAGTCAAAGGACACAAAGTTCTTCACACTCACACAGGCAGGATGGGTGAAGTGTCTTAGCAGTCTTTTTCCAGGCAGAGCAGGGATTTGAACTGGTAACCCTCCAGTTACCAAACGACATGCTCTACCACTTGAGCTACAGCCGCCCAAAGAGACCTATTTGTGCCAACATCAGACACCTGGACATGATTCAGCCATAACTGCACTGCAAATTTCAACCCAAGATGATTTTCATAGAATTGTTTATGAAAAAAATGATTTTGAACAACTCTTTGTGAGTTTGCTCCTTCACGCTGACTCCGCCTTTATGAAGCGTCTTCTCAGCTGTGACACACCGCACGGTCTGACTAGGGCACATTGTTCTGTAGCATCTCCACACACAATGGAAGAAGAGATGCTGTTCTGCTCAACAAGTTGCTTTTATTTGGCAACAAAAACGGCTCCTGTAAGCTGAAACCGAGCCACAACAACTGAGCAGTAATCACAACCAACAATCTCCAGCAGTGGAGAATACTTGCTCTGCAGTGAGTCTTTTTAAAATGCTGAGTGGCTGCAGGTGTGGCTCGTTACCCAGCTCAGGAGAGCTGGGTATTTAACCAGAGGAGGAACCACAGACAGACGCCAGTTTGTTCCACAGCTTAACGTGGTAACGTGTGGCCTGAGCTAGTGTTCTGACAGTTTATAGTTTTATTCGTATTTAACCTGCCCTCTCCTTCCCCTTTTCTAGTCCCGTCTCCTGGAGCGTTCCTCCAGGTCCTGAGGTGCCTCTGCGCTGGCCGTCTGCCGCGCCGTCTGAGGACTTTTGTACACGGGTTCTCCAGTTGTGTGTCCACGACCATCTCCCTGGCTCCCTGTCTGTCTCTGGTCTCCTCTGACGTCCACACCTGCCCCGGTTCCAACTCGTGCTGTCACCCCTGCCTCACCAACCACTGTGGATTACACAACCTCTTCTGGATCACGTACAATCTACCCTCACCACTGGATCACCACCACCGCTGCTGGCTGGTCAAACCCCTCCTCACAACTCTCATCACCACGGATCCCATAAGTTCTCTGGGCACACTCCCAGCACACCGCAGCATCCACAATCCATCCCTAGAACTGCTTGCTATTAATCTGCCTCTCCTCCACTGCCAGGACTCCTCCTGCGCCCCTGTACCAGTTCCCGGATTGTCTCCTGCTGCTTTGTACATTCTACCACTGTATATATTTGCCACATCACTGTATATAATAAATCACCTTCATCTGATTACCGTCTCAGTGTGTGTGTCTGGAGTTAGAGGTCACTCTTGGAGTTCTAAACAAACCTACAATCATGACAACTGTTGACATATTTAATGAGCTTACTGCCTTGTTCAAAGTAAATAGTTCAACAAACTGAATCATTGACTACATTATTTTTGTACTCATTTCTTAATTTTTTAAATTCTCATTGGTTTATTATAATAGCATTAGGGATTCATAATAGGGGATGGGGAACAATTCTGGATCAGCACCATGATGCATTTTTCTGGACTCGGTCAACAGAAAGTTACTGTTGTAATTTGGGATAGTGCATTAACCCCAATTTAACCCCCCCAACCTGTCAACAACATTAGCTACGTTTACATGCGCCAAATTTCCCCAATCTGATTAAAATCTTGATCGATCTGAATTCCCAAATCCCTGTTTACATGGACACTAACTGAAATGATCTGATCATGCCATGAGTACACATGCACCAAGCACTCGATTATGGAATTAAATTTCAGTCAAAAAGCCTAAGCGTGATTTTCTGCAGCACGCACGCGTATTTAACCGTGTGCGCGCGTCTCCGCACGTATTCGCGGGCGTGCAATCCACAGCACGCGTGTGAATTCACCCCACACGCCCGCGTATGATTCATTACACAAGTATTCATGAACTGCGCGTGTGGATCTCCAAACAGGCGCCTGTGCATGAAGCTCTCATACGAGCGTGAAGGCAAACCAGGAGAGGCTGCGCGCGCGAAAGGAAAGTAATTATGACTGTTTGGAGGAGGAGACTAAGGCCCAGTGTGATCCTCATGTGCTTGGTCAGATTGGTCATTTTATATCAGTCACTACCCACCGAAAGAACCAGCGGCAGCTTCCTGCTAGTGGTGGAAGAAGAACCAGACATAGAACCAGCTGCTGTCGTCATTTTTTTAAATCGAAATTTCTGTACATGCAAAGCAACAACAAAACATTATTATAAAATCTGGAGCTCAAGCTCCCGTTGCAACTGTTGAGAGGAGAGGGAGAACCGTCACTCCAGGGTGGATGACAGGACCCTGTGCACGTTCCTCTCCCCAGCTAGAGTGCCTCCAAACAGGCAGAATACATATTACTACTGCTCCTCCACCACAGGAGAGGAGAGCAGGATGACAGGATGACTGCACCAGCAGACCACTTCTGTTTACCTCCCGCTATGTTTTCTACTTGGGTCTGCGAAAGCGGAAAGACGTCACGCTGAAGTTGTACGCATGCGCAGTGGGCTTTCTTTCAGAATGGGTGTGTACATGCACGTCTATCCGAATGAAGATCGGACAAAACCACCCCTCTCGATCGGAAGGAAATTTCATTCTGATCAGGCTGCACCGGATCAAAACATTCTGATTGACATGTTTACATGACGGATTTTTTGGGCGTTTATTCCGATTAAATGTGCCCATGTAAACGTAGCTACTGTTCCTCATCATGTAAAACAGAGGCTACATTTGTTTTGTATTATATCTCCTGATGATGATGATATAGTAATGAAAAGATTCCATATTAGATTTTTGACGACATGTGGGTTGTTATAAAACCGAGTTCTATGTGCCCCTTTTTAACTTTTAAGCACCCGCCCCCTTCAAAGGTCTCTGCACGGCCCTGTTTAAACTCATTGGCTACCAGCTGTTTTCTGAACAGAAAGTCCGTTCACTGTCATGATCTTCTGAGTTTCTGTTAGTGAACTCTAAATCAAGCAGCAGACTCCAGACCAGGGACAAGAGGTGATGGTTTAAAAGAAGAGAGTTTTAATGTAACTCTAGCACAGATGATAATACAGTCACAGTTCAGAGTGATAAAATAGTTCTGCTTCTGCAGGTCCAGCAGGGAAGATTTAAAAGGAGAGAGCCCAGTGGCAGCAGAGGTGTGTGCATTGTGAGCATACTCCTCCCACGCCAGGTGCTGGCTGGCATGACACAGGGTGTTGGGCAAAAGCAGAAGGGAGACTGGAAAGAGAGATGAGATGGCAGGCCTTGAAAAGTCTGTCAATGATAGAAAGCATGACTGATCTGCCGTTTGAGATGGGGAGTCCGGTAATGAAGTCGAGGGCGATGTAGGACCATGGTTGATACAGTGAAGTGGTTGCAGGAGACCAGCAGGTGAGTGGTGGGAAGTCTTGCTCCGGCTGCAGGTCCTCACGAACTCCGCCACATCTCGATTGAGGGCCGGCCACCAGAAGTACTGGTGGAGAAGCCCAATGGTGTGGCTGATCCCGAGGTGACACGTGAAATGGGAGTGGCCCCACTGGATGACCCGGGATCAAACCACAGCTGGCACATAGCGCCGGTTAGGTGGTCCTCCTCTGGGGTCTGGCTCAGCCTGTAGGGCCTCCT
>SSNP01000008.1:88616-100417 GCA_006937955.1 Pachypanchax playfairii | reverse complement strand
GTCATTGGAGAAGGGGGGGGGGGAGGGTAAAGATCTCCTACTGGATCTTCTAAATCTGTCATCTACTGACAAGGAGGCAAAAAACAAAAACAGAACACCCCACCCCCAATAGTGTGGACATTTTATCCATCGTGTACAAACACTGTCTTCATCTTTTACACTGCACAAAATAAAAAGAAACAAGTCTTCAAAATTTATAAACACTTTCCATTTGTGCCTGAATAAAAAATGCATGCCTCGGGAGAGTGAGTGAAAATATGTCTCTCACAGTAATTTCATTGTACTGTACTGTGTAATGTTTTTACTGCACTTAATTTCCCAAAAGGAACCTTCCCGAGGGAAAAAGTATTATCTAACCTATTCAGCACAATCTGTCAGACATAATCCCATGTATGACACATCAAACTGATCAAGTTGTTCACCAGTGATACTCTATCATGATTTTGATGCATTTCGGGTTTCCATGGCAATATAATAAATAAAAAACCACACCCCTCCCTTTAAATCCTGTGTTAAAATAGCTCAGATAATCTTTAAAATTGACCCTTGTGAGAGATTAATGTTTAAACACTTTAATCTACAGACATCATTCCACCTTTTATCTGGTCTGTAGACAGGTATTGGTAGATATTAACATACTGAAGCAATTTTTACAACTCTTTTACCGTATTGCAATGGCGACAACATTCGCCATCAAACACACCCAGTGTGCTGATAGAGACCACATTAGGATTTGTGTCCTCATGTCATATATCAAAGCAATTGGCTTGATCAGTAGAAGTGAACTATCATGTGTACATTAAATTTTGGGTTACCATGGCAATGAAATCCATTAAAAACCACTCCTATTGTAAACTTATGGACTAATACCTGAAATCACCACATTTCTCCAATAAAGTCCCATATTAATTTGACTCTTTCAGCCTTTTCATCGCATTTGCAGCACCTGTCAGCGGTTCCACATGCTCTGTATTAGACAACTGCAGCTTTCTGATTGGCTGAGGGTTTCTGAGTCCCACACACAGTGGCTGTTTGGTGGTGGTCAGAGGGTCCGGTGGCTGTTTGGTGGCGGTCAGAGGGTCCGGTGGCTGTTTGGTGGTGGTCAGAGGGTCCGGTGGCTGTTTGGTGGCGGTCAGAGGGTCCGGTGGCTGTTTGGTGGTGGTCAGAGGGTCCGGTGGCGATCAGAACGTCCGGTGGCTGTTTGGTGGCGGTCAGAGGGTCCGGTGGCTGTTTGGTGGCGGTCAAAAGGTCCGGTGGCTGTTTGGTGGCGGTCAAAAGGTCCGGTGGTTGTTTGGTGGCGGTCAGAGGGTCCGGTGGCTGTTTGGTGGCGGTCAGAGGGTCCGGTGGCTGTTTGGTGGTGGTCAGAGGGTCCGGTGGCTGTTTGGTGGTGGTCAGAGGGTCCGGTGGCTGTTTGGTGGCGGTCAGAGGGTCCGGTGGCGATCAGAACGTCCGGTGGCTGTTAGGTGGTGGTCAGAGGGTCCAGTGGCTGTTTGGTGGTGGTCAGAGGGTCCGGTGGCTGTTTGGTGGTGGTCAGAGGGTCCGGTGGCTGTTTGGTGGTGGTCAGAGGGTCCGGTGACTGTTTGGTGGCGGTCAGAGGGTCCGGTGGCGATCAGATGGGTCCGGTGGCTGTTTGGTGGCGGTCAAAAGGTCCGGTGGCTGTTTGGTGGTGGTCAGAGGGTCCGGTGGCTGTTTGGTGGTGGTCAGAGGGTCCGGTGGCTGTTTGGTGGTGGTCAGAGGGTCCGGTGACTGTTTGGTGGCGGTCAGAGGGTCCGGTGGCTGTTTGGTGGCGGTCAGAGGGTCCGGTGGCTGTTTGGTGGCGGTCAGAGGGTCCGGTGGCTGTTTGGTGGCGGTCAAAAGGTCCGGTGGCTGTTTGGTGGTGGTCAGAGGGTCCGGTGGCTGTTTGGTGGTGGTCAGAGGGTCCGGTGGCGATCAGAACGTCCGGTGGCTGTTAGGTGGTGGTCAGAGGGTCCGGTGGCTGTTTGGTGGTGGTCAGAGGGTCCGGTGGCTGTTAGGTGGTGGTCAGAGGGTCCGGTGGCTGTTTGGTGGCGGTCAGAGGGTCCGGTGGCGATCAGAGGGTCCGGTGGCTGTTTGGTGGTGGTCAGAGGGTCCGGTGGCTGTTTGGTGGCGGTCAGAGGGTCCGGTGGCTGTTTGGTGGTGGTCAGAGGGTCCGGTGACTGTTTGGTGGCGGTCAGAGGGTCCGGTGGCGATCAGATGGGTCCGGTGGCTGTTTGGTGGTGGTCAGAGGGTCCGGTGGCTGTTTGGTGGTGGTCAGAGGGTCCGGTGGTTGTTTGGTGGCGGTCAGAGGGTCCGGTGGCTGTTTGGTGGCGGTCAGAGGGTCCGGTGGCTGTTTGGTGGTGGTCAGAGGGTCCGGTGGCTGTTTGGTGGCGGTCAGAGGGTCGGTGCCTGTTTGGTGGCAGTCAGAGGGTCCGGTGACTGTTTGGTGGCGGTCAGAGGGTCCGGTGGCGATCAGATGGGTCCGGTGGCTGTTTGGTGGCGGTCAGAGGGTCCGGTGGCGATAGGTGGTGGTCAGAGGGTCCGGGGACTGTTTGGTGGCGGTCAGAGGGTCCGGTGGCTGTTTGGTGGCGGTCAGAGGGTCCGGTGACTGTTTGGTGGCGGTCAGAGGGTCCGGTGGCTGTTTGGTGGCGGTCAAAAGGTCCGGTGGCTGTTTGGTGGCGGTCAAAAGGTCCGGTGGCTGTTTGGTGGCGGTCAGAGGGTCCGGTGGCTGTTTGGTGGTGGTCAGAGGGTCCGGTGGCTGTTTGGTGGTGGTCAGAGGGTCCGGTGGTTGTTTGGTGGCGGTCAGAGGGTCCGGTGGTTGTTTGGGGTGGTCAGAGGGTCCGGTGGCTGTTTGGTGGTGGTCAGAGGGTCCGGTGGCTGTTAGGTGGTGGTCAGAGGGTCCGGTGGCTGTTTGGTGGTGGTCAGAGGGTCCGGTGACTGTTTGGTGGCGGTCAGAGGGTCCGGTGGCGATCAGATGGGTCCGGTGGCTGTTTGGTGGTGGTCAGAGGGTCCGGTGGCGATCAGAACGTCCGGTGGCTGTTTGGTGGCGGTCAGAGGGTCCGGTGGCTGTTTGGTGGCGGTCAGAGGGTCCGGGGGCTGTTTGGTGGCGGTCAGAGGGTCCGGTGGCTGTTTGGTGGCGGTCAGAGGGTCCGGTGGCGATCAGATGGGTCCGGTGCCTGTTTGGTGGTGGTCAGAGGGTCCGGTGGTTGTTTGGTGGCGGTCAGAGGGTCCGGTGGCTGTTTGGGGGTGGGCGGAGGGTCCGGTGGCTGTTTGGTGGCGGTCAGAGGGTCCGGTGGCGATCAGAACGTCCGGTGGCTGTTAGGTGGCGGTCAGAGGGTCCAGTGGCTGTTTGGTGGTGGTCAGAGGGTCCGGTGGCTGTTAGGTGGTGGTCAGAGGGTCCGGTGGTTGTTTGGTGGCGGTCAGAGGGTCCGGTGGCTGTTTGGTGGCGGTCAGAGGGTCCGGTGGCTGTTTGGTGGTGGTCAGAGGGTCCGGTGGCTGTTTGGTGGTGGTCAGAGGGTCCGGTGGTTGTTTGGTGGCGGTCAGAGGGTCCGGTGGCTGTTAGGTGGTGGTCAGAGGGTCCGGTGGCTGTTTGGTGGTGGTCAGAGGGTCCGGTGACTGTTTGGTGGTGGTCAGAGGGTCCGGTGCCTGTTTGGTGGCGATCAGAGGGTCCGGTGGCTGTCTGCTGGCGGTCAGAGGGTCCGGTGGCTGTTTGGTGGCGGTCAAAAGGTCCGGTGGCTGTTTGGTGGTGGTCAGAGGGTCCGGTGGCTGTTTGGTGGTGGTCAGAGGGTCCGGTGGCTGTTTGGTGGTGGTCAGAGGGTCCGGTGACTGTTTGGTGGTGGTCAGAGGGTCCGGTGGCGGTCAGAGGGTCCGGTGGCGATCAGATGGGTCCGGTGGCTGTTTGGTGGTCAGAGGGTCCGGTGGCTGTTTGGTGGTGGTCAGGGAGTCCGCTGGTGCCTGGCTGCCTCGTCTCTGTCAGTGTGTTCCAGGACAGCTATGGCTACAACGTGTGTGTAGTTTATCACCACCAAACATGTGAGTGTGTGTGTGAATGAAAAACGGTAGAGTGAAGCGCTTTGGGAGTCACCTGACTTATGAAAAGCTCCATACAAGTACACGCCATTTACCATTTCAGGAACTTTTCTAGTAGTTTTTGTTTTGTTTTTATTGCAATGTGACCTTGACTGCTTTGAAAGGCAACTATCAACAGAATAGATGTTTATTCTTAAGATTAAATCACCTAACACACGATAGTTTTTTTTTGTTTTATGGTGGTTTAACCTAACCTTGTGCTGTAAGATGGATTCTTGTGAGATTTGGCGTTTTCCAAACCCCAACTTGACAAGAGGTGGGGCTACGCATAGATCTGGCAGAGCCAGGTTAGTTTTAAACACAAACCTTTGGGAAACTACCCAGTCATTACTGTCTAGGTTTGTTTTCAGTTTATCCCATTTTCCCCCACTTTCAACTTTATTTGAAATAGTTAAAAATATTTGGATGTTTGAATGAACTTTTAAACATACACAACAAGAGATGAAATCATGCTTCCTTTAAGTGTTGCACTTTGATGTTTTATTCATTCATTAGGTAAAATGCCTGATTTTGCATCGTTCCTTCTTCATGGTGTTAATGATGAGATGTGTTCTTTGTGGTGCTTTCCACTCTGGTAAAAGACCAGCTGCAGTCTGACACTCTTTCAGCTGACAGGAAATCATCACTGTCTCATTTTTACTTGGCACTTACAGAACTGAGACAGATGCATTTTGAAAAAGGTTTTCCAGATGTTCATGTCAGAGGTCGTGCAGGACTGTCAAGTTATAAATCTGTCATGTTTTTTCATCTGGTCCAATTAGTTTGACCAAAAGGCAAACTTATTAAAGAAAATCTAAACTCACTCCAAGCTGCTGATAAATATATAACAATACTTCAATTGAAGTTGAGCAAAATCAGCCCTTAAAATCTTGTTTGCTGCAAAATTTCTTTCTTCTCCAAAGCAAGTTCCCCTTTTTGATTTGTTTTACAAATGACTGCCTGGTAAGAGTAAACTCTCAAATCTTGTTTCATATAATTCCCTCCCTCAGCTGTGTAACTTCAGATGTAAAAACTAGAACTGGCAAACATCACCAACCCTTTATCATTATGTTCCACGTGACAGTGATTTCAAGTTTCGAGCTTTTGATTCCATTGTTGATTAAGAGAAATGTATTTTGCAAAGCAGCTGTAATTTAAACTTGACACTGAATCCTTATTTTAACATTTAAATAGAGCAAAAAAAAAAAAGAAAATTTGGACTGAACTCTGACATAAAATAATTTTCCTGTCTGGTTGGAGTTAAACAGAGAGACGGTTGGTGTTTGTAAAGTTAGTGTTCAGGTCGAGCAGCCACGGCTTTGAATCCATGGTTGACATCTCTGGGAGGATTTGTTCTGTGTCTCTGTTCCAGAGCATCATCTGACTGGCTCTGCATTGGTGGAAATCACCTTCACTCTTTGATCTACGGTTGAAAAAAAAAAAATCAAATAGAAGTTGAAGAGGCAGTCTGGGAGAAACAAGTAAAATGAACTCAATTAAGCAATAAAATCACTTTTCAGACGGTGGCTCGTACCTCTGTAACGACCCCTGCAGCAATGGTGGAGCCGACATAACGCAGCATGAATCGACCCAGTTCTTTGTAGTCCTTGTACAGTTCTAATGAGACTGGCCTCTGGGTCTGGATCTCCACAATGGCATTCATACCTTTACTCAAAAACCTTCACAAAGACAACACAGATTAATCACACAAAAATCACATTTATGATTATTTTTAATAATAACTCTTATTCAAACAACTAGGCAAAGAATGTGAGACACACCAAGATACCAGTCGACAGGCTCATCTGCCCAAACGCTAACATAACGAGCTGCACTGTGGTTTTAATTAAAAAATCAACGGCTGAGTCACTCTGTGTGACTGATGTGTCGAGGATAAATTTTCCCAAAACTCACTTTGGTTTCTTCTTGAGGACTTCGCCGCTGCTCTTGTGTAGGACGCTGATCAGCTTCCTGATGGTGGCTGGTTCACTGACAGTCTGGTAATGCAACAGAACCTACAGCAAAAAAATGTCCACATTAAAAACACTAGCACTAGCATGAGTTCAACCAGCATGGCATAATCTGTCCAAAAACAAACAAGTGTGTAACAGATTCAAACCCTGACAGGAAGAAAACAAGCTGCACCTGCTTTTTGCTCCATTTCAAAGCCATTTTACACCCAGTGTCATGATTCTTCACCTCATTTAGTTTACTTTTATATAATCAAGTTTTTTATTTATTTGGAATTTCAAACTGCAACAACAGAGAGTTACTATATTTGAAATGTTTTTTTACAAAGACCACAATATACTGAATGAGACTTTTGCCCACTTGCTGTGAAGGCAACAGTGCAGCACCGTACTCCTCTTCCTCTGTTTCAACTCCTGTCAGACAAACATCATCAGCTCCGTGTAAATATGTTACACAGGTGTTTGGGAATCAGACACCTTTAGTCTCATGGCTAATTAACAAAGACATGGAATTATATTGTGTGCATATCATTTAAATGTGTGCAAACTGCACCAGTGCAGAGAGGTGCTGTCTGGATGGCAGCATCGAATGAGTAGCAAAACCTTAATTTACTGTCAATAGATCAATTTGGGATCTTAAACCAACACTAAGTAACTTTTCAACCTTCATGAAATAGTTTCATAACTTCTGTGATTATATGGCGACTTACAACAAGTTGAATGACACCTCTGTCATGGCTTGAGGGGGTCTGTATCGCTTTCACTGGCATTAAACAACTTTGAGGAGGATGGTGGGAACCCTGCCACACAAAAAACTACGAATGGATAGGCTGCTTTTCGGCATACGTCACTTCCCCTTTCCCCATTCGTCATAATCACGGAACTCGATGCGACCTGTTACGCGCAACTGCAGCTAACATGGCAGAAGCCCCGAAAAAACGAAAAGTTTTGTCTGAGGAGACAAAAAAAGAAAAAGGGAGAGTAACCGGATAAAAGGACAGTCAAGAATCAACATAGGCCCGGCTTTCACTCGCTGGCGTGAGCTCAAAGTCGAGGAGGGATTTCCGACTGATGCTGCCGTGGCTCTGTTCCTGCTGGACTAGTAAGTATCTTTCTATTCTCAAATCAAAATGCTAATGCCAGCTTTCGGAAATTTGCATGGAAGTAATAACTGGCCACCAGGTTGACAGTTCATTCACTCAGCCACTGGAAACCGAAATGTAATGTAGTTCAATCCAACTGCTGGCGGACGGGGTATCTGGATTTTACGACGCTACGCGCTGGTGCTCATGGGAAATGCAAGCTTCGTTCACGTAAAATAATACCGCTTTTGTCCAGTGGCGCCGCCAAAATAAACCTAAACTGAAAGCTCCTAAGTACTGCTTTAAAGCTGCAATCTGGAGTTTTCCTCTTTTCAGGAGTTTAACAAATTTAACTGGGCGCTGCCCAACATTATGGGCTCGACACACAGGAGGCGATGTCGCCTCTCCTCCATGCTGTTTTTTTTAAATAAAGATTTGGACAGAAAAAGAACATGCAGGACTCATTTCATCACACTTCTGTTGGAAAAGACCTGCTAGGATCCTAAAAGCAGCTTTTTAGGAAAATTGACCACATCCAGCCAAAATAGTCCTCATGTTGAGTCATGCTTTAAGGAAACACCCTCAGGCTTCTCAGTGTAACAGTTTGTTCTTGAATGTTTTGCACTTACTGGAAAGCCTTGTGTGACAGGGACCTCTATATTGAAGAGAAGGATTCTGGCTTTGAATCGAGTACAAACCCGAATTGGCTCTTTGGGATCACAGAACACGCAGCCAACACTGGAGGGAAGCAGGTAGGATGATTTACATGATAAACAGAAGTAATATAATAAAAACTGTTTATTATACAGCAATATGCTGCCAAAGTGTCATAAAAACCCAGAACATATAATACTGAAGTTTATCTGGTATAACAACACATTTTAATGGTTTACTTAATCTTGATGATGTCCATGCCGGTAACTGTGAGGCTGACATGATCTCCAGCTGCAGCCCAGTCCAGAGCCTCATCATGCAGAGTAACTCCTGCAGTCCACAAAAAGAGTCAGTCAGAGGCCACAGGGTGGCAGAGTTTATCATCAACTGTCAGGAAAAACAAAGCTGATGCAACTGGAGCTTTTAGACCAGGGGTGCCCAAAGTCAGGCCTCGAGGGCCACTATCCTGCATGTTTTAGATGTTTCCCTGTTTCAACACACCTGATTCAAATGAACAAGTCGTTAACAGGTTACTGCAGCACTTGTTGAAATGCAGAGGATTAGAATCAGGTGTGTTGAAGCAGGGAAACATCTAAAACATGCAGGATAGTGGCCCTCGAGGCCTGGAGCTTGACACCCCTGTTTTAGACTGTCAGAAATTGTCTTTTTTTTTCTCTCCTAACTGCTGCTACAGAAGAAATTCAAGGTAAAAATTCCAAGTTCAAGACTTGATTTAAAACTGAGTTTTGTGTTGGCAGCATAGCAAACCCAGACACATTGCATACCTTTAACAGTGCAAGTTTCATTGGGTGGCATGGCCAGGATTCTGTCTCCAGTCTGAATGTAACCAGCTTCAATCTTCCCTGTAACACAGAAGCCGGAACCCTGGTCTGCAGAGAGAAAACATCACTAAATCAATTCAAAAACCTTCAACAAAACAAGTACAGATGTGTAGTGCTGACTTTACCTTTGAACACATCTGAGACACACAGTCTGAAAGGCTTTTCTACAGACCTCTGAGGGGCCTTGAATGCATCTTAAGAGGAGAAAACACACAAAGGACAGAAAAAGAGGAAGTAAACAATGCATTGTAACTGGAATGTCTAGTAAACATTGTGAGAAGTGTGATGATGTGGGAAGTTGATTCATTATTTTTGGTAGTAGACGGATAATGAATGGTTAGCAATTTATTGATCACAGAACTGTAGAATACGTATGCAAACCATAATTCACCAGACGGCACCACGTATGAAGGACTCTCAGCATCTTCTGACACATTACGTGGAGCTTTTATCCAACTTTATTAGCACTTATAGGTGTAAACAAACAGGTTGGAAATTAATTATTCTTCATTGAGATGAAGATAAAATGCAAAACGTTACATTCAGCACAAATTGCTAAATAAAAGCAGCATCAACCTCCATCAGAGAGACTCACATTAACATGCTTTGTTTCAATCCCAGGGTAAACATATAAACACGTTTATCCACATCAGAGCGACTGATTGTATTATATAAATACATTTGACATCAATCCAAAAAGGTTCCTTCTCAGATCAAATCAGAGCAATCCTGCTATCACCTCCGAAGCTGCTGTTCAAAGATGTAACAAACCTTCAAGCTGAATTTAAAAATAACAAAATATTATTTTGTTATTTTGAATAAATTTAAAGTCTATTTATTAATTCCATGGTGTGTATTTTGCGGCACGTTTATCCCTTAAATTAATTGTCTTTGTCATTTTAATGATTCTTCTGCTTGTGTCAAAGTCTTTGAGAGACATTTGTCTTTGAATGTGTAACAAGGAGAGGAACATGTAAGACACCTGTTAACAGCTGAAACCAACGTTGGAAGTAACTTTTTAAAAATCCTTCCTTTTTTTTATTTGCATGTTCTGAGTTTGTACGCTCACCAACAGTTTCAGCAAGACCCGACCAAATGTTCTCTCTACTCATTTGTTTAAGTAAAATCCAACTGCTGCATACAGGAACAATTTTCACTGTTTTCGGAAATCTGTCTTCAAGTTTTTAAAATGATGATTCAACAGAATCCTTTAAAAAAAAAAAAACAATAGAAGTGACATGGATTAAAACGATAGAACATTAACTTAATATTTAGTTGCAGAACCTTTCGACTTGGTCACTGCAGACTTTAACTCTCACTGAGACTTCTGCACCTGTCCACAGGTGTTCTGACCTGCTCGCCATGGCCAAACAGCTTCAGATGTCTCAGGTCTGAAGGTTCCTTCTCCAGAGGTTTCAGCTCTTTCTACAGATGTTCAATATGATTTAGATCAAGACTCATAGAAGGCCCCTTTTGAAGAGTCCTGTTATCCTGTTGACGCATCATCTGCAACTGAGACTGAGCTTTCTGACGCTGAGCAGAACGTTTCCCTCCAGAAGGTCTTGATAGTCTTCAGATTTTATAATAACCTGCAGATTCAAGACACACTAACCAGATGCAGTAGAGCAGCTCTAGAGCTGAACTGAATCCGTCCATGTTTCACTGAAGGTCAGAAGTTTTTTCCTTTAAAGCTTCATTTTTGCATCTGCGAACATGAAAGTGATGCAAGTGGGCAAAAGCCATCGGCCATCTTGGATCCAACTTTTGTTTTTTCAATAGGAAGAGGGTCATGTGACACATCAAACTTATTGGTAATTTCACAAGAAAAACAATGGTGTGCTTGGTGTTAATGTAACTTTATTCTTTCATGAGTTATTTACAAGTTTCTCTTTGTTCACAGCCATTGACAAGTCGAAGAGGTTAACACGTGAGGAGCGGATCGAAATTGTGTTGATATCAGGTGAACGTAGTAACCGGGTCATTGCAGCAGATTTCAATGCAAGACACCCTGCAAGACCACCCATCTCCCATGCTACAGTTAGCAAACTGCTTGCTAAGTTTCATAAAACTGGTTCAGTGTTGGATTTGCCAAAATGTGGATGCATGAAAACTGTCACTAATGAAGAACCATCAGTGGCTGTCCGAGCTTCATTCATCAAGAGCCCACAGCGTAGCACTCGCCGCATGTCAATAGAGAGTGGCATTAGTCGAACATCTCTTTGGCGGATATTAGCTACTAACAAATGGCACCCTTACAGCCTCCAGCTACTGCAGCATCTCAGACATCTCAGATCTCAGCACCTTAGACTTTTAACGTTGGGGTCATCTGAAGGCAATTGTCTAAGGTGTGAAGATAGGAGATGTGCAGCACCTGAAACTACGGATACTGGAAGCCTGTGCTGGTATTTCTCCTGCGGTGTTGCTATCAGTGTGTGAAGGGTAGGAGAAGAGGGTTGCATTGACAATCCAACACAATGGGCAACACATTGAACACATTTTATAAGTGGTCAGAAACTTGTAAATAACTCATGAAAGAATAAAGTTATGTTAAAACCAAGAACACCATTGTTTTTTTTGTGAAATTACCAATAAGTTTGATGTGTCACATGACCCTCTTCCTACTGAAAAAACAAAAGTTGGATCCAAGATGTCCGACTTCAAAATGGCCACCATGGTCACCACCCATCTTGAAAAGTTTGTCCCCCTCACATATACTAATGTGCCACAAAACAGGACGTTAATATCACCAACGATTTCCATTTTATGAAGGTGTATCCGTACAAATGGCCCACCTTGTATTTTCTCCCAGAACCTCAGTGGCTGTGGAAGGATCTCCTATAGAGGGTTCTAGCTGTGGACAGGAAGGATCTACTGTAGAGGGTTCTAGCTGTGGACAGGAAGGATCTACTGTAGAGGGTTCTAGCTGTGGACAGGAAGGATCTACTGTAGAGGGTTCTAGCTGTGGACAGGAAGGATCTACTGTAGAGGGTTCTAGCTGTGGACAGGAAGGATCTACTGTAGAGGGTTCTGGCTATGGACATGAAGGATCTCCTGTAGAGGGTTCTAGATGTGGACAGGAAGGATCTCCTGTAGAGGGTCCTAGCAGTGGATAGGAAGGATCTCCTGTAGAGGGTTCTAGCTGTGGACAGGAAGGAACTCCTGTAGAGGGTTCTAGCTGTGGACGGGAAGGA
>SSNP01000008.1:70160-88585 GCA_006937955.1 Pachypanchax playfairii | reverse complement strand
AAGCTTCATTTTTGCATCTGCGAACATGAAAGTGATGCAAGTGGGCAAAAGCCATCGGCCATCTTGGATCCAACTTTTGTTTTTTCAATAGGAAGAGGGTCATGTGACACATCAAACTTATTGGTAATTTCACAAGAAAAACAATGGTGTGCTTGGTGTTAATGTAACTTTATTCTTTCATGAGTTATTTACAAGTTTCTCTTTGTTCACAGCCATTGACAAGTCGAAGAGGTTAACACGTGAGGAGCGGATCGAAATTGTGTTGATATCAGGTGAACGTAGTAACCGGGTCATTGCAGCAGATTTCAATGCAAGACACCCTGCAAGACCACCCATCTCCCATGCTACAGTTAGCAAACTGCTTGCTGAGTTTCATGAAACTGGTTCAGTGTTGGATTTGCCAAAATGTGGATGCATGAAAACTGTCACTAATGAAGAAACATCAGTGTCTGTCCTAGCTTCATTCATCAAGAGCCCACAGTGTAGCACTCGCCGCATGTCACTGGAGAGTGGCATTAGTCGAACATCCCTTCGGCGGATATTAGCTACTAACAAATGGCACCCTTACAGCCTCCAGCTACTGCAGCATCTCAACGAGGATGACCCAGATCAGCGCACAGAATTTGCAGAATGGGCAAAACAAAAATTGGAACAGGACCCTCAGTTCACGCAGAAGATTTTGTTCAGTGATGAGGCAAACTATGTGAATGGAGAAGTTAACAAACAAAACCACCGCTATTGGTCTGACACTAACACACATTGGATAGATCCCTCCAAGACTGTTGGAACAAAAACAGTGATGGTATTGTGTGGTATATGGGGTACAAAGATAGTGGGGACATTCTTCATCAATGGAAACCTCAAGGCCTCTGGATATTTGAAATTTCTACATGATGATGTGTTTCCCTCTTTATGCACTGAAGCTGGCACGTTCCCTGAGTTTTTCCAGCACGATGGTGCACCACTACGTTATGGGTGTCAAGTCCGAGCATTCCTAGATGAACAGTTTCCTGGAAAGAGGATTGGTCATCGTGGGCCAGTTGAATGGCCCCCAAGGTCTCCCGATCTGACCCCCTTAGACTTTTATCTTTGGGGTCATCTGAAGGCAATTGTCTATGGTGTGAAGATAAGAGATGTGCAGCACCTGAAACTACGGATACTGTAAGCCTGTGCTGGTATTTCTCCTGCGGTGTTGCTATTAGTGTGTGAAGAGTAGGAGAAGAGGGTTGCATTGACAATCCAACACAATGGGCAACACATTGAACAAATTTTATAAGTGGTCAGAAACTTGTAAATAACTCATGAAAGAATAAAGTTACATTAACACCAAGCACACCATTGTTTTTCTTGTGAAATTACCAATAAGTTTGATGTGTCACATGACCCTCTTCCTACTGAAAAAACAAAAGTTGGATCCAAGATGTCCGACTTCAAAATGGCCACCATAGTCACCACCCATCTTGAAAAGTTTGTCCCCCTCACATACTAATGTGCCACAAAACAGGACGTTAATATCACCAACGATTTCCATTTTATTAAGGTGTATCCATATAAATGGCCCACCTTGTATTTTCTCCCAGAACCTCAGTGGCTGTGGAAGAGGGTTCTAGCTGTGGACAGGAAGGATCTCCTGTAGAGGGTTCTAGCTGTGGACAGGAAGGATCTCCTGTAGAGGGTTCTAGATGTGGACAGGAAGGATCTCCTGTAGAGGGTTCTAGCTGTGGACGGGAAGGATCTCCTGTAGAGGGTTCTGGCTGTGGACATGAAGGATCTCCTGTAGAGGGTTCTAGCTGTGGACGGGAAGGATCTCCTGTAGAGGGTTCTAGCTGTGGACAGGAAGGATCTCCTGTAGAGGGTTCTAGCTGTGGATGGGAAGGATCTCCTGTAGAGGGTTCTAGCTGTGGACAGGAAGGATCTCCTGTAGAGGGTTCTAGCTGTGGACAGGAAGGATCTCCTGTAGAGGGTTCTTGCTGTGGAAGGGAAAGATCTTCTGTAGAGGGTTCTAGCTGTGGACAGGAAGGATCTCCTGTAGAGGGTTCTAGCTGTGGACAGGAAGGATCTCCTGTAGAGGGTTCTAGCTGTGGACAGGAAGGATCTCCTGTAGAGGGTTCTAGCTGTGGACAGGAAGGATCTCCTGTAGAGGGTCCTAGCAGTGGATGGGAAGGATCTCCTGTAGAGGGTTCTAGATGTGGACAGGAAGGATCTCCTGTAGAGGGTCCTTGCTGTGGACTGGAAGGATCTCCTGTAGAGGGTTCTAGATGTAGACAGGAAGGATCTCCTGTAGTAGAGGGTTCTAGAGGTGGACAGGAATTATCTCCTGTAGAGGGTCCTAGCTGTGGACGGGAAGGATCTCCTGTAGAGGGTTCTAGCTGTGGACAGGAAGGATCTCCTGTAGAGGGTTCTAGCTGTGGACAGGAAGGATCTCCTGTAGAGGGTTCTAGCTGTGGACAGGAAGGATCTCCTGTAGAGGGTTCTAGCTGTGGACGTGAAGGATCTACTGTAGAGGGTTCTGGCTGTGGACAGGAAGGATCTCCTGTAGAGGGTTCTAGCTGTGGACGGGAAGGATCTCCCGTAGTGGGTTCTAGCTGTGGACAGGAAGGATCTCCTGTAGAGGGCCCTAGCTGTGGACGGGAAGGATCTCCTGTAGAGGGTTCTAGATGTGGACAGGAAGGATCTCCTGTAGAGGGTTCTAGAGGTGGACAGGAAGGATCTCCTGTAGAGGGTTATAGCTGTGGACGGGAAGGATCTACTGTAGAGGGTTCTGGCTATGGACATGAAGGATCTCCTGTAGAGGGTTCTAGCTGTGGACAGGAAGGATCTCCTGTAGAGGGTTCTAGCTGTGGACGTGAAGGATCTACTGTAGAGGGTTCTGGCTGTGGACAGGAAGGATCTCCTGTAGAGGGTTCTAGCTGTGGACGTGAAGGATCTACTGTAGAGGGTTCTGGCTGTGGACAGGAAGGATCTCCTGTAGAGGGTTCTAGCTGTGGACGTGAAGGATTTCCTGTAGAGGGTTCTGGCTGTGGAAGGGAAGGATCTTCTGTAGTGGTCTGTGCTGCAGCAGTCTACCAAGTCTCTGTACTTGGTCTCTGGTCAATCTCTGATCCACAAACAACTGCAGAGTCATCAGAGTATTTCTGCAGATGATGGGATTTTCAGCACTACTACTACTACTACTACTACTGTCATTTAGCAGACGCTTTTATCCAAAGCGACTTACATTGAGAGAACATACAAGCAAGAATTCAAAGAGAAGGAAACAATATAAGGAGGTGGACTGTTTGGAGTCCAGTTTAATTCCGACGCTGATACATCAAGTGTATCAAATTTTTCAGCAATTTCAGCAGTGGTGTCCTACTTGGTTTGCTTTCATTAAGTCTATTTTGTGACTATATTGTTCTTTCTAAGCTCATGATACAACTCTCATCATGGCTTTATCTGGTCCATGTTCAGTGTGGTGCACAACATGATACCAAACAGCACTGTGACTTTAGATAAACAGGCTGTGACTGATTACAGGACTCGGCTTAATTTAACATGGAAAAATTATTTTTAATGTTTTCTTGGATATCATCATTTTTGTCCAGGCCAGTTCTATAAGTTTTTTTTTTAATGATTTACACTGCTCGAAATAATAAAAAAAACACTGAAAGGTCTTGTTTCATGTAAAATCAGCTTTTTGTGTCTTTTGACCATGTTATGATGTCATTTCCTTATTAAACCCTCCAGAGTGTTTTTTGGTTTAATACACACATTTCTCAGTAATCCTCCTGAATCCTGCGCTCTGATCAGCTGCTCCACTCTCTCCTGGAAAACCACCTGACTGTAACATAGTGATGTAACAATGTTACACCAGGACCTGCAGATTAAACACACACACCCCGAGCTTCCAGAGTCTGAAGCAAGACACTAAACACCACCGTTTGTAGTATTTTACTTTCTATAAATGTCTCAGTGAAAATGTTTATTTAGCTGTGAGAGTTACAGGAATTTATTCAGCATTTTATTCAGGCAGCTCGAGGGGAGATGGTAAATGCTAGGTAAACCAAGCGTTTTACTTCCTGGTCAAAGAATAACACAAGAATATAAGTTATATTTCTGAACAAATGAAGACAATATAACACCAACAGTAACATTTTATCTAGGGATGCACGATGCCACTATTGACTCTGATAGTTATTGGTCCAATACTGGAAAAAATAAAGTCATTCAGATAATTCCAATCACAAAGTTTTCACCGATAAATCGAGCCGATAATAAAATAATAACATGGCGCCACTGTTCTTAGCCGGGGAGTTTTTCAAACCTGCTAACCTGTAAGCATTTTGGGTCGATACACCTGATTGATATTGATACTGTTTGATTTTGTTGTCAGAGCATTCAACTATGTAAAGAACAAAATATTTAATAAGAATATTTTGATTTTGATATGCATTTATTGTCCAATGGGGGGATATTACGTGGAGATAAAGAGGACAGCTTGACCGTCACTCTTCCAACAGCCAGGCCATATTTCAATATTTCATTCATTCAAATCGAGGATGTCTTTATTTTTTGAGCAGTGTAGTTAAATCACAGTTCAGAAGCAACATCTGATTGTAATTCTTTTTAAAAACGATTATTACTTTCGTTAGTTTCTTGTTACTTCAGTGACTGTTGTGTGGTTTTCTTTCTTGAATGGAAGGGTTACAATAAATTTGTCCATGTCTGTAAATAATTTCAGTGTGAATTACCGATCTGCTCCAGCAGGCTAGGTCCAGAGTACCAAGATGTGAGTTCTGATAATGAACTCCTGGTGGTCAGGTTTTCTCCTGACAGGCCGCTGGTGGGGATGAGGAAAACATCAGACTCCTGGGAAATGAAAAAAACAATAACTAAATCAAAAAGGCATAAATATTTTGTATTTTGCTAAATACTTTGAAACAGGTTGATAATTCAACAAAACATGTCCAAAGACTGAGTCTTTTCTCACCTTGAATCCCGCCTGCTTTAGGAAATGACCGAGTTTTGAAGTGATTTCCTGGAATCGCTCTTGTTGCCAGTTTACCTGATTCGTACACACACACAGGAAATAAAAACAAAAAGAAAGTTTCCCCGTCAGTGTGGCTTTGAAATGGAAATGTGTCAGCATGATGCCAGTGATTAATAAAAACAAAACAACACACGCGAATGGTTCCATTAAGTTTCAGACTCTTCTCCTGATGAAAACATTAGAGAGTAAAAGATTTACAGATAATCTAAAAAGTATTCATTTTAATTTAGCAAATACACTTTGAAAGCTTCCACCAAAATGGATTCAACGAGAAATTGTTGTTTTTCCCCTGACAGGCTTTAATAAAATAACCTTTAGATCATCTTGAAAAATGTAGCCTAAGTGTAAGGAAGCCAGTGTCTTGCTTACACTGGTCCCAAGCTTGGATAAATGCAGAGGGTTTGTGTCAGGAAGGACATCCAAAGTAAAACTTATGCCAAATGAAAAATGATGCAAGTTACAAATCTGATTTCCATACTGGATCGGTTGAGGCCCGGGTAACAATGACCTCCACCACATCTGTTAACCTGCAGGCTGCTGATGGAAACTGGGCTGCTGTGGGTGGAAGAAGGAGGAGAGGAGGAAGACGTGTTCGTAGATGGAGAGAGAAAAGGAAAGTCAAGAGTCTCAGACTGAAAGTTGAACTATGAAGTAGAGACTTTCACAGGAAAAGCTAGAGAGTTGGTGAAATGATACAGAGGAGGAAGGTGGACATACTGTGTGTCCAAGAGACCAGATGGACATGTATCAAGACCAAGAGTCTAGAAGAGGGATTGAATCTGTTCTATCATGGTGCTGATAGGAAGAGGAATGGAGCAGGAATTATCTGGAAAGAGGAGTTTGTTCAGAATGTTCTGGAGGTGAAAAGAGTCTCAGATAGAGGGACGAGTCTAAAGCTGGAAACTGAAGGTGTTTCATGTTGTCAGTGGATGTATCCCATAGGTAGGATGTGAGTTAGATAAAGTGATGCAGAGTATCTCCAGAGGTGAGAGAGTGCTGATTGGAGAAGACTTCAATGGACATGTTTGATATCAGGACAGGAAGGACAGACAGAAAGATGGTGGAAGGTTTGGTATCCAGGACAGGAATGCAGAAGGACAGATGGTGGGACACTTTGTTAGATGGATGGACATGGCTGTAGTGAAGACTTTCTTTCAGAAGAGGCAGGAGAGGGGAGAGTGTAGCCAGCTAGTGTGATCAAGGAGACAGGCAGGAGAGTCCTTGGTGTGTCATTTGGGAGGAAAGTAGACAAGGAGACTTGAAGGAAGGAGGAAGTGAAGGAGTGTATACTAGTAATTGACCGATATGGGTTTTTCAGGACGGATACAGATTATCAGTAGTTAAGAAGTCCAATAACCGATATTTGGAGCGATATTCATTTGCAGTGAAAATGTAAAAATTGGTGTAAAAAATTTGTTCAACACAAACATTTAACTTCTTTTAAATGCCTAAAGTCTGTTTATTTAAGTAAACAAAATACAAAAAATGACTCTAGAAGTGTACGGAGTTCCTCGATTCACAAGCACGGTAGTAAGTCATGAGTTGTAAAGTTTTTAACGTGTCTTTCACACAAACTTATACTATTCTCAACATGACACACATTCTCCCATCAGTCTGCTCAGCATTTAGACCAGTGAGCTAATGTTACTCTAAAAACTAATCAGCCTTCATCTCAGCTGACTTCCTGCTACAAAACAAGACTGAACTGAACTTCTTACTCTCACAGTCCCACACAGGCTTCTACAAACACTGTTTCCACATCGATGTCATCAACAGCAGTATTTCAGGAGATTCACAGACATATCGGAGGTACCCCGAGCTAGCAGAGCTGCTGTTTGTGTTTACTCTCATGTGACTCTGCTGCTCGCTGTAACATAATGTTAGTAGTAGTTGTGAGATGTAGTGCACGAGGAAGTTTATTACAATTTTCAGAGCGTTTTCTGCGTTTAGCTTCGACACATGAGTTTTGCTGTCTGGAGCTTCTCCACACGAGAAAACTTTTTCTCTCTCTGGCATGTTTGTGCGGAGAGCTTCCGCTTTAGATGGGTTCCGCCCCCTTATTCGTCGTGTGGCTGCTTAACAAATTAGATGACACCGTGAGTGGAACAATGCTCGAGAAAGAAATGGCAGAAAAAAGACGTGTGGCTGCACCTGAGCTGAAATAACCCAATTTTAAATTATTCTACTGATATCGGCACATCAGATTTAAAAAATACAGATTCGGATACAAGTGATAATTCCAAATTGGTGCCTATAATTGGTCCTAAAAAAAGTCTCTCTCACGCTCTCTCTCACATACACACGCAAGTCACTGTCACATGATCATGCTGCTTGCACACGCACACGCGCACATCATCCAGTTTCTTAGCGTCTGGGAAGTAGCAGCTCTGAGCAGCGCTAATCTGCAAGAAATATCAACTACACAGCTCTACATAAAGTAGCTAAAGCAGGTCAAAAACATTGCTAGATTTGTCGCTAGGCGCTTTTTTGGGGAAAAAAAGTTGCTTAGGGGGTCTGTTAGTTGTTAGAAATAGCAACAAAGACACTAAGTTGGCAACAGTGCTGCTGCGTGTACCAAAATAGGGCACTGAAATTCACGTTAGATTTCAGTCTGGTTACTACCGTTGACGTTCGCCCTGGTACTATACCTATACCGATTTTCGGTACCCAACTTTATTGCTAACTTGGTTTTTGCCAGTGTTTACATGGCCGTGTGTGACTGGGTTATTGCTAATATTCCGGTTTTGAACAGGTTATTGGCTGCATGTAAACACAGTCAATGTCTTCAACCTCCCTCAGAATCTGGGAGAAGCTCTCCTGGAAGTGGGGGCGGAGGATCCCGTGGACAGAGGATTCAACCAGATGTTCCCAACAGACCCTCACAATATGTTTAGGCCTGCCAGGTCTTACTAGTTTCAATAATAATAGTAATAAAAATAATAATAATAATTTAGACTTTATTGATCCTCTTGTGGAAATTCAGGCTCTGCATTTGATCCATCCTCATTTCTGAGGAGCAGAGGGTAGCCATTTTGTACGGCGCCTGGGGGCAGTTGCAGGGTTCAGTATCTTTCCCAAGGATACTTGGACCAGTAGCCTCTGCCGGGACTCAGGATCGAACTCTGGTCTCCTGATCAGAGAACAACCTCCTTCCTATTTAGACTACGGCCACCCCAGGACAGTTGCGGGTTCAGTATCTTGCCCAAGGATACTTCCACACGTAGCCATTGCTGGGACTTAGGATCAAACGCTGGTCTCCTGATTGGAGAACAACCTCCTTTATGATTAGACTATGGCCACCCCGTGTTGTGACTCTGGGGTTTGGTTCATTCTGGGGGTTATGCTTTTGTTCCTAGAATACCTTGGTTTCCTGTTATGCTTTTATTTTGTTATCGACTGTGCTTCCTGAGTCTCTTCTGTTGTCATTAGGTCTCTTGATTTGTGTAGCATTTTTACTTCCTGGGTCATCTATCTTCTTGAGTTCAGTGTTTCTCCACCCAGGTGTTTCTAGTTTTCTTATCAGTTCAGTTTGTATTTAAATGGATTCGTATCAGTTGGTCTTCATTCTGGGATTATGTTCTATACACACTGGACTGGTTTTGCTTCTCGTTTCGCCACCTCCAACCGTAAGTTCCATTTCCCTGCCAACTTGTTTATTGCTGCCTCGCCAGTACCTTTTGTTTTTACCTATTAAATAAGTTATTTTGCACCCCACCTTGTTGTCCGCTCCCTGCGTTTGGGTCCTACCAACCCCGAATCATGACACCAAGGGCAGTTGCGGGTTCAGTATCTTGCCCAACAATACTTCGACAAGTAGCCTCTGCAGGGATTCAGGATTGAACTCTGGTCTCCTGATCAGAGAACAACGTCCATCCTGATTAGACTATGGCCGCCCCGGAGCAGTTGCGGGTTCAGTATCTTGCCCAAGAATACTTCGACGTGTAGCCTGCCAGCACCAGGGATTGAACGACTGTCTTCTGGATGAGGAGCAATCTCCCTCTCCACTAGGCTACAGCCACCTGCCATAGTCTAGTGGGGCACAGCCACGGTGGGCACCCGCCACTTCCTCCTCCATCAGGAGATTCAACTCACCACCAGGTGGTGAATGGTAGACAGGTCCGCCCCTCTCTTCACCCAAATGTCCAAGTCAATCGCTGACCTCTGGCCTGGGGTGTCCTGGTGTCACATGCAATTGACCTTTCGATGGCCCCTCCCCCAAAATGGCCATTGTCCAATCACACAATCATTACTACGTGAGCAGGTCCGACAAACATTACCTCCACGCAAGATGGTGAAATGGTGCACCCACAGCAGAGAGAAAGGAGATCAAGGCTGGTTCGATTTGGAGGATGTCGCAAAGGTATTGCTCAAAAAAAGGTCACAGACACACATGGGAATACATGGCAATCTGTTGCGCTGGTCATGTTTGTCGGACATAGCAACAGTAACTAAGGGGGAGGGGCTCTGTGAAAGACCAATTATGGACACCGTTATGCTTTAACATGGTGTTTACTATGGACAAATTGTGACTAACAAATTAGTCCAATAACAGAACACTGTTCATTATTCCTGATCACCCCTCTCCGTCATTGCCCACGTGGGCATTTAAGTTACCCAGTAGAACAATGGGGTCCTCAGTCAGAGCACCATCTAGTACTCCTCCCTGTGACCCGAGAAGGCTGGGAACTCTGCACTGCCATTGGGTCCGTAGGCCACAACAACAGTGAGAGACCTGTCCCCCGACTCAAGGGCATTGGGATACAACCCTCTTGTTCACCAAGGTGAACTCCAACACATAGCTGTTGAGCTGGGGGGCTATGAGCAAGCCCACACCAGCTCAACACCACTCCCCACGGTCAATGCCAGAAAAATGGAGTGTCCAACCCCTCTTGAGGAGTTGAGTTCCAGAGCCCAAGCTGTGTGTGGAGGTGAGCACAACTATGTTTAGCCAGCACCTCTCAACCTCCCACACAAGCTCAGGCTCTTTTCCTCCCAGCAAGGTGACGTTCCATGTCCCAACAGCCAGAAGCTGTATGTGTGGACCAGCGAGGCATCCGCCCCTGACTGCCACCCAGTATTCTTTGCACCTGACCCCTACAGCTCCCTCTGTGGGAGGTCAGTCCACAGGTGGGTAGGCCCTTGTCTTCCATTCAGGCTGTGCATGGCCAGGCACCATGGGAAAATGCCCAACCACCAGGCCTTTTGGAGATAAAGTCAGAGAGGCCAGACTGAGATGGTTTCAAAATGTACAGAAGAGGGATAGTGGGTTTATTGGGAAAAGGATGCTGAGATGGAAACTGCCAGGCAGGAGGTCTAGAGGACAACCAAAGAGGAGATATATGGATGCAGTGAAAGAGGACATGTGGTTGATTGGTGTTTAAGAAAGTGTAGAGGATAGATTGAGACAGATAACTTGCTGTGGTGACTCCTGAAGGCAGCACTCCAAAGGAAAAGAAGAAGATCCTCCTGAAAACCAGTGCTTTCAAATTCAACTCAGTAACATTATAGAGAGAATCTATGTTTCAATTTGAAATTTTCTTCATTGAGGCACCAAACATCTGTAATATTTTCTCTGAAATGGGAATCTACACCCTTGGTGAATGAAGATATTATTGTCCCTTTGATATAAATGCATTATTGTACATGTTTTGCACAAATTGTGAATGCACTCATTCATGCAAAATTCCTTCAGCTGCAAAATCTCTCAGATTTCATGGATTGAATGTTTCTGGGAGTAATTAAGAAACCATTGTAAATTAAGATAAACAATAAAGTGATCACATAATGATTTAGATGTGTCACATTTATTTGTCATTGTTGTTGCTGAGTGTTTGTTGCAGTCAGCTGCACAAGAAATTGTCCCCCGGGATAATGAAAAAAACCTTGAACCTTAGACTGTTTGTTACTGGAACAAAGGTTTCCATAATGGCAAAGATGAAATAAAATACACTAAAATAAAATAACTTTTGGATAACTTCTTGGTATGGTTTACATGTTGATGCATTAAAAGGCAGGTCCAACCTGGTCCATCTTGTTGACAGCGACAGCCAGTTGAGTGACGCCCAGCGAGCGCACCAGAAGAGCGTGCTCTCTGGTCTGACCGCCTGCTTCGAAGCCGGCCTCAAACTCGCCTCTGCTAGCATCAACCACCATCACAGCGACATCAGCCTGGAGAAAGATTAAAAAAACTATATTAAAAAACAGACGTGTGAACTTTCCAAAAACTGATGGCCTGTTGTTTTTCCAATGCTAGTTTAGTATTTATAATTATTAGAATAGCAGCTCCAGTAAGGTTTAACTAGCACACAGTTTAGAAACCTCATGAATTCAATGGTATTTATGTTTAAATTAAAAAAAATAATAATTTGATATTTATTTCTTCAATTCAAATAAGTCAGACTTCATGAATGTATAGGGTTCTGGCTGTGGACAGGAAGGATCTCCTGTAGTGGTCTGTGTTGGATCTGAAGAAGCCTCTGACTGAAGACACTCTGTTGTTGAGTTACTGTGTTGTGAAGAAAATGATGATGGTTTTCCATCATGTTCTCTAGACTTCAGTTTGTTGAGCCTCTTTACATCACCTGCTCTAATGCCCCCAACAGGTGACTGCAGGTGTGATCACACTCTCCGCAACAGACTTATAAAAGATAATCAACATCTTGCTGCAAACGTTGAATGATCTACACTTCCTGAGGAAGTCCAGTCTGCTCTGTCCCTTCCTAAAAACAGCATCACATTTGTGTCTCTAATTCAGTCTGTTGTCCAGGTGAACATCCAGGTATTTATACTCCTCTACCACCTCCATCTCTCCCATGATGAAAATGGGTGTTGGTATGTTGCTGCTCTTTCTAAAATCCACAATCATCTCCTTTGTCTCATTCACATTCAAGATGAGATTATTGTTCCCACACCAGGAAACAAAGTGGTCCACCAGTTCTCTGTACTCAGTCTCTTGTCCATCTCTGACCCAACCAACAACTGCAGAGTCATCAGAGTATTTCTGTAGATGACAGGACTCTGACCTGCACTGAAAGTCTGAGGTGTAAAGAGTGAAAAGTAATGGTGAGAGTACAGTCCCCTGTGGTGCTCCTATGCTGCTGATCACCTGGTCAGACGTACAACTCTTCAGTCTCTCAAACTGTGGTCTGTTTTTTTTGGGGTACGTTCTTGCTGAGTGTGACATAATGATCTTGGTTTATGTTCTTATTAAACTCAGGTTGTTGAAGAGGTGTATTACCTTTTGCTGACATGTTTCGGCGTTGTTCTTCCACCTTCATCAGAGCTGTTGTTGCTGTCAATGTTACTTCCGTATATGTGCAGGCAGCAGGGGACGATGTCGCCCCCTGCTGCCTGCTTCTTCCCTGGTGATGATGCAGTCCCAACTGTGATCTAATAAGTAAACTCCATCATCTGCTCACCGGTTCATAAAAAATAGAACATCATAAAGAATGCAAGAAAGAAACAAAATGAAGACACGCAAGAGCAACAAAACAAGAAGCAGAAACTACAATAAAAAAAATCAGCCGTAACGGACCACTGCACAAGAGAAAACCATATTATGGATTGGGACAACACAAGGATCATCAACACAGAACAACAAAAATATAAAAGATGGATAAAGGAAGCGATAGAAATAAGAAGACGTGGACATAACACCATGAACCGGGATGATAGAGTTTACTTTTTAGATCACAATTGGGACTGCATCATCACTAAGGAAAAAGTGGGCAGCAGGGGGCGACATCATCCCCTGCTGCCCGCACATATGCGGAAGTAACATCGACAGCAACAACAGCTCTGACGAAGGTGGAAGAACGATGCCGAAACATGTCAGCAAAAGGTAATACACTTCTTTAAACAACCTGAGTTTAATAAGAACATAAACTGAGATGTGGTCTGTTTGTCAGGTAGTCCTTAATCCAGGTGATTGTGAAGGCATCTACACGTGTCTTCTGGAGGTTTTTACACAGTAAAACAGGCTGAATTGTGTTAAAGGCACTAGAAAAATGAATGAACATGATCCTCACAGTGCTGCCGGCTTTGTCCAGATGACAGTGTGTTTGTTGAAGCAGGTGTATGATGGCATCTTCCACTCCAACCCAATGATGATAAGCAAACTGCAGCGGGTCCTGAAAGCATGCCGGCATTATGGGCAGGCCGGGCCCGCCCATTCATGCATCAGGCCCGTCCATGATGGGCCCAGCTCAGAAGTGTGATGTGAGAGTCGTACCTCATCCAAATTCATATGCATTAGAGAACAGCTACAGGCAAGCAAGCTGGCTGTTTAAAGAGGCCATTTCATACACATTTCAGGACCTTGTGGTTATTTCTTAAGTATTAACCAGTAACATGAAACATTTTATATCTAAAAAACATCAGGAAACACTGATTAACAGACCTTTCAATCTGTCTGCGTTAAAATTCGGGTGGTTCCGGCTCCTTCCGTGAGGCTGCTTCAACTGCTTCGTCAGCAGCTCGTTCATATTCATTGTTCGAATTTGCTGGACTCTGATTGGCTAATAAACTAGCCTATGAGAGCAAATAATACAGTTTCCTGCTTCGCTGTGCATGGCAACGTCAGACGTCGTGTCTTTCTGTTTGCTACGTTATGCTACATCTTTTAGCCAGCAGCATGCTAGGCGTGGTTTCAACTGCAGGAGCTGATGAATACTAATGAACAAAGGAGTTGTGATGAAACAGATACAGGCCGTTAGAACTCAGGAGAACTCGGGTTTTATCACCACCTGCGTAGTTTGAGAGATTAAGACTGAAAGAGAAGTTGTTGATCTGTTTTCACACCCACTATGAAGGTAAGAACACCTGTGGAGCTAAAATATTCAACAGAAACCTCAGAAAAACTGTTTTTAATGGAAGGGCATCTTAACAACTGAATTCTAGAAGAACATGGAGGTTGAGATCAGTTTGTCAAACTAAAAGCAGGTCTATGCAGAGTTTATATCAGTTACCCAGTCAGGTTTGAGTCATGGTTGCCAAAAGCTTTAGAAGAACGACTGACTTTAGTGATGTAGTAGGTGTAAAATTTTCAATAAAATGTTGTGCTGCATGACATGTAGCATTATGATGCACAAATTTACAACTGAATCACCGATATCTTCTCTAAGTGCATTGTGGGTAAAACTCGTCACCACCCGTCCACCACCATCATTTGAATGACATTCTTCACCTCAAGCAAGTTGGTGAAAGTAACGCACTAATTCCTTGTTTGCTAGTCATGAATGATTATCAAGAAGAAGAAGCGCGTGTTAACTGGTAGTCATGACGTAAACATTCAGAGAAATACACACAAGAAAGGAATTTATAAAGGTTTTTAGCAGGAGAATTGGAGGAAGACTACTTTGTTGGAGTACATTAACTGGATGTAACAGGACTGTTTTTGTTCAAGATGATGGCTCTCTGTGATGGTGAGTTACATTATTTGTCCTTCGGAGTGCATCAGGGCAGGTTCAGCAGGGAGTAGCATCACAGATAAATATAAAAAAGAATCAACATGGAAGAAGCAGGGCTTGTTGTGTTTTCTGTTTGTTGTTGTTATTAACTGGTTTGAGAGCAACTCTTTACAAAAACCGGTTGTTTCGCTACGTCTGTTCATTTCCCTCCGAATCAGCGCGACTTAACCAAAGATCTTCTATCACGGAAGATGGCTCACTCACATACACAAAGCAGGTACACAGCAGGGTCTTGACAGTGGTTCAACCGTGGCTCCTTTTGGAGAACAAAAACAAACGTTCTGACCACCGATCTAGAACAGAACGATCGTTCAGAAAAACACCAGAACCTTCCTCAGCCAGTCCCTTTTTAAATATAAATGTGTAATATGGACATAGAGTGTCAAAAAGGGCAGTTTTGACCCAGAAATATGTAACATACTGCCAACAGGAGGTAAAAACGCTAATGGGTTAAAGAAAAACTGTGCCCCCCCAAAATGAACTGCTGCCCCCTCATCTAAATTGTCCTGGCACCGGGTCTGCCTGAAAGGTGCTGGTTTGCTTATTTAGGAGGACCAACATGAGACTCTCCAAGACTTTCATGATGTGGGATGTCAGGACAACAGGCGGGTAGTTGTTAGGGGACAATGGCTGAGATTTCTTTGGTTTTGCAACAAGGCAGAATGTTTTCCATAAAACTAGTACCTTCACCTGGGTGAAGCTGAGGTTGAAGATACACTACAGAATCCCACATAGCTGATCTGCACAAGCCTTTTAGACTCTGGGACTAACACCATCTAGATCTGCTGCCTTGTTCCTGTTCAGTCTGTCCAGCTGCTTCTTCACTTCATAATCTGGCCCCTTCGCATCTCTCTGAACTGCTCATTAATTACAACCCCTCCCATGCATTGAGATCTACTGACCATCTGCTATTACAAACCCAAAGCAGAAATTATAAATCCCATGGTGAACATGCTTTTTGATTTGCTGGTCCTACAATATGGAACAATCTTCCACTCTCTGTGAGACAATCCACCTCTGTTAACTCCATCTCAACTGAAGGCCCCTAATTTTAAGTTAGCTTTTGGTTATTGATGTTGTGCCAACACCCCTATTCCTGATTATACACCCTGTCTTTTACTGTATTTTTTCTCCCCAGTTCTATTCTGTTTGTATTCATTTATGTTCCATTTTCTACTTTGTTTTATGTGCTGTACAGCACTTTGGTCAGCTATCATGCTATATGTTAAAGTGCTCTATAAAAATAACTTGAGTTGACCTGACTGCAAGATACAGACAGCTGGGAAGTGGAGGCAATGGGGACACCAGCTTCTTCTGATGTTGGATATGATGGAAACGTATGAGAAACAAGATCCATGACCGAGGTAGAAGGTGAGACAGTTGATGTTAGACAGGGAAGCTGTGGATGAAGGGAGAGTGGGAGGTCTGTTTGGATTGCAGCAGTAGAGGAAGATGTTGGGCTTGTCTCTAAACTGAACCTGATGAAGAACATGTTCAGTTCATTGGCTTTATCCAGACTTCCATCTCAGTGATCCTCCTTCTCCTTAAAGCCAGGGTCCTCATTTATTAATCGTTCTTACGCACAGATCTGTGTGTATTTCGTGCTTTGGAACAATTCTACACATAGTGTGGTATTTATCAAATTCTACTTGTGCGTAGAAATGTTCCTAAATATAAGTACAGCTCTGGTCAGGTGTATGCACAGCATCTAGTGGTAGAACATGGAACCGAAATTCTGAAGGTCCCAGTCACTCACGTGTGTTCCTCATCCACAAATTATCTCTGAACCAATTAGTATTTGTGTGTTAATAAACAGCTTTGTCACATAATTGGTGGTCAACGTTATAAAAGACAGCTGTCACCTAGAAATATTTGAGATTGTAGGATGGCTGATCTTGTATTATTGGCGGATTTGGTAGAACCTGGAGGGAGGGAGCACGACTTCCGTGACCGTGCAGATGCTGGGTGAGCGCACAGAGCAGTTCCTGCAGATACCGCTTTCCAAATAAACAGCACATTATTTGATCACAAAAAAGCCTGTTTTAAACCGTAACTAGGTTATTTATTCATTATGTGTGAAGCACAAGCAGCAACTGTTACTTCTTTTCCGCAAGAGCCTTTAATGCGTCCTCTTTACGCACTGAGGACTCTTCCACCAGCTGTTTGACCCGTCTGCTGATACTCCAGTGTGACAAGATGAGCTTCTGTTTTGAAATAAAGTGTATTGGCCTATTATTTACCTGTCTCCAAGAGCCTAATTGTTTCCTTTACTTATATATTAAGAGTGCACCGATTATAAAATAAAAAGTGGCTCCTTGTTTTATCTGGTTAAGAAGGATGTTTCACTTGTGGACAGCTCTGTGGTGTTCTGTCCACCTTCCGTAGCGGCTTTGGCCCTTCTGTGCTCTGCTACATGTTTTTTCGTGCGCATTTTTATATCGAACTATTTCTTTTTTATTTCTGAAGGAGATCTCTCCTCTTTTCTGACCGCATTAACCGCATCTGCAACTCTACTGCAACAGGCAGTAATTTTTCTTTTATTGGTTTCTACCAAGCTAAGAGAACCAGCAGTTTCACTTCTGTAACAAGTGCCTCGACCTTGCTGTCACAGAAATGTCTTTGTTTTTTATTTTGCTCTCTTGGCCATTATTTTAGGGATTTCCAGTATGGACTTTAAAGGAAGTGCTGTTACCAAATATGGCTACTGAGGGCGTTTCTGTATGCAAATGACGGCGGACCTGAGTACGCTCAAGTGGGATTTATCAACACATGATGTGCGTACGAGTGGCCACCGCACATTAGATACATCAGACTTTTCACTTTTCGTACGAACATTTTAAATTTCATTTGTAGGATAGAATATAGGACAGTTTCTGCAAACGTTTGATAAATGAGGACCCTGGTCTGTTTCTGGTTCCTAGAGTTTCTAAAAGTAGAATGGGAGGAAGAGCTTTTAGTTATCAGGCTCCTCTCCTGTGGAACCAGCTTCCACTTTTTATCCGTGAGGCAGACACCTTGTGTAGCTTTAAGAATAGACTTAAAACTTTCCTTTTTACACAATCCTATAGTCAGGGTTAGCTTGGGATCTCCTGATCCATCCCTTTAGTTATGCTGCTATAGGTTTAGACTGATGGAGGACATACTGTCTACATGTCTTCACTCTCCATGTTTGTATTGATTGTTACTGCTGTCATTAAGTGTTTCTCTGTTTATCTTTCTATAGACATGACGACTGGCCAAAATCCATCAGTGTTTGTCTCTTTCCTGTCAGCTCAGACCCCAGTCGGCCATCCTGAGCCAGGTTCTGGTTCTGGTTCTGCTAGAGGTTTCTTCCTGTTAAAAGGGAGTTGTTCCTTTCCACTGTCGCCAATCATGCTGCTCAGAATGGAGGATTGCTGGTTCCTTAGATAGGAAATATTTTATGACTAATTGGTTGATTTTTCTGTAAAGTGCCTAAATAAATAAACTTGAAAGCCGGTGATCTTCTTTATACCTGACCACACATTTCTTAGATTGTTTTGCTGGAGCTTGTTCCTGTTCACCTCCGTGTTGCTTCTAATCTTGACTTTAAGTTCTCTTTGTCCACGTCTCAATGCGTCCCTGTCCCCCTCCCTGAAAGCTCTTTGTTATTGTTCAGCAGTTCTTTCAGGTCTCTGGTGATCCAGAGTTTGTTATTGGGGAAGCACTTCACTGTTCTGGTGCGAATGATGTTGTCCACACAGAAGTTTAAATAATCAGTCACACGTTCAGTCATAGCATTGATGTCGTCTCCATGTGGTTCATAGAGTGCATCCCAGTCTTTAGCCTCAAAACATCGTCGAAGGGTTTCTTCAGCTTCCTGTGACCTCCTCCTCACAGTTCTTTTGATCACAGGTTGCCTCTGAACAATGAGTTTATACACTGAGCAGAGAAAGACTAGATTATGATCT
>SSNP01000008.1:39715-70150 GCA_006937955.1 Pachypanchax playfairii | reverse complement strand
GGATCCTCTTTGTAAACTAAATAACTGAACACTGTAATAAATCACATGATTATGTGCATCTTATGTTGTATTTATCGAATTGTAAAAGCAATTAAAGACCAGATAGGTTACATTGAGGCACATAACCCTCAGAAGTGAAAGAGTATCTTTATCAGATGACAGTGCATTGATCTCCTACTATGGCAGATATTCTCAAAGGTTGGGTTACAGAGCAAAAGCATGGCAGGTTTATATTAGTGGTAATGTCAAAATGTAATGTCTTAAGAATTTATAAACATCCTGAGAAAGAAGCATCATCTGAAGCCTCACAGATCATAAAAATGTAATGACTAAAGAGTTTGTCTGAAACAGAAACCCCTTACTCACTGCAAGAGAGGTTGAACGTGAGGACAGTCATAAAGCAAAAAGACAAATTACAAATATCAGCTTGAAAAGAGACAGACAAACACACCCCTCAAAAAGCACCTTGTGACAACAACACCCAAAACCACAAACATGGTGCTGACAGGTGTGGCAAAATGTTGGAGCGCTGAGCAGAGGGAGGGGCAAAAAAAACTTTCATCAGAAGGTTTGAAATGTCAGAGAAACCCTCCAAGATTAATCACATTATATTGTATGTGAAGCTGACATAGAAATTAAAAGAACCAGATTATACTCAGCATACGAGAACAGTGTAGCATTTTTAAATGATTTATGAGACACTGTTGAAAGCTTACATTTTGGCAAGAAATTGGTTACAATAACCAGGGGTGCACCTGATACACCAGATGAAAAGTTGTAACGCATGTTTGCGTACTTAACACTGTTTGGCTGAGCTGTGTGAATGTTTACGTTAATCAGAGGCGGTTCATTATTAAATTAATGAAGAGTCCCGCTGACTTCTTTTGTTTGACTGATATGTTTCTCAGCCAGAGCGTCGAGGTGACAGCTGACAGTTAATTTCTCCTGTCGCTGCGCAGCTCTGCATGAGTTTCTCAGAGTGACGGATCAAAGTCATGCAGATTCCCATTTTTCCTCATAAACTCAGTGTTATTCTGCATTTCCACCGGGATAACAATATTGTTAAACCCCCCTGTTGCCGTAAGCTGGTCAATAATTGAGAATTACACCTCAAAGTCGCCACCGTCTGCTGTACCAGCACAGTTTACATGCCCTAGGTTCTCCCCCGAGAATGTAAAGTGGCTTGACAAAATGAGAATTTTAGGATGCGAATTCCAAACTTTGTGATTTTTCCTTCTCTGTTTATGTCAGTCCTGGTTTTTAAAACTAATTAATTTTTAAATATGGCTCCAAACAACTGAAAACTGTTTTATGTTCTTCCTGAATTTCTCCTGTGTAAGACTGAGCAGGTTCATTTACACTCAATATGCAGGCAGCTGAACAAGTTTGTGTACCTGAGCAGCACCCGTGATCATGTTGGGAATGAAGTCTTTGTGTCCTGGAGCATCCATCAAAGTCACCACCTTAGAGTTGGTCTCAAACTTTGTCATGCCCACATCCATCGTCACACCTCTGGACCAAAACACAAACAGTTCAGGGATTTTAAACCCACCTAAATAAATAAGCAAATAAATACTTGGGTGTGTCTAAATTTGAATTTTAAAAAAAGAGTGCCATTAATAGATGTGCATTGAAGATGGTGATTTTTTTTCCTTTAATATGAACATTTTCTAACAGGTGTGGTGCTCCTGTACTATTCATCTACTTCAGAATTTAGTGATAAGTGTTTCTGTATTCCCACCCAAGACACTTTCTGTTTCTGACATATTTCACTTCTGTTTCACTCTTGTAACAAAAACAGAGAGGGCAAGGAGGGACATACGTCTGTCGCAACAACACTTTATCCACGCTGAGTGTCATCAGAAACACAGACTTCAGCTGTCGTAGCCAAGATCTTTCTAATAAACACCTGTTTTTGTATCTAAATATTTTCTTGTATATTATTCAGTTAGGTTGCAACTACCTCAAAGTATAATGATATCCAGTGAGACAAAGAGTTCGCTTTATAGGGAAAACTGCATCACATCTATATCTGATGTTAGTAAACAGGTGACAGATTTATGAAGTATTCTGTTGTTTGACTACATTTTTAAGAAATACAATTATCATATGTACCGTGTATTAACTTTTTATAATTTATTAACACAGTGGCTACCTGTCTCTCTCCTCGCCAGTTTCATCCAGAACCCAGGCGTAGGCGAAGGAGGCTTTTCCTGCTTTTTTTGACTCCTGCTCATACTTGTGCATGGTGCGCTTGTTGACGTTACCTAGCAGATAAAGCAGGTGGCCCATCAATGTGCTCTTACCTGCATCCACATGACCTGTAGACAAGGAAGAAAATCAAGGAGTTATGAAGGCTGAGCGAATGGCTTTTGTTTGAGGAGTGAAGACTGATAAAGAAAAGAGGAAGAATAAAAACATGGCAAAAAGAAACCACAGACAGTAGAAAGAAACTAACTTAACTGCACAAATGGCGGGAGGCAGACAGAAATGGGAACAAGGATTGAGGGTAACAGTGGGAGGGGGAGATGGTGGTAAGAAAAAAATGGTTTCATTCTCTGTGAGAAACTAGAATCATCTATGCTTCTGAAACTACCAAGTCACATTTTTTGCTGTAACTGAGGATGAGAAAATAAGATTGAGCAACTGTGCCACTCATTTACTCTGACAAGTGCACACCAAACATGGAACCAAAAAATTCTGTGAATGCAAAAGGAAGCTACAAGTGCTACTTGCCTCCCCTTAAACCCTCACTTTAATATGTAAATGCTGCAAACCTGATTTCTGTCACTTCAGACAGGTGCACTGATCTTTTAAGTATGTTGTGTTGCCTATTATAGTATTTGTTTCCTACCTATAACTACTAAATTTAATAGAGGCTTTCCCCCTTGTCTCTTCTCCAGCTCTGCTTTGATGTTGATCGCCTGCCGTGCCTTCCCAGAGGAGCGTCCCGGTGTGGCTCCAGAGGGCTCATCCCCGTTTGATGCTTTAGATGGAGTCTCAGGTCGTTTTGAAGGGATTTCAGGAACAACTGTATTTTCAGGACTGCCACCTCGTCGTACCGAGGGAGTGACTAGGCCATTTAACCCTGTGCTGAAGAGCAAATTTAAAGTTAAGTTATAATTTAAGATGAGACATTTGAGACTGAACTGCATGTAAGGTCTCAGATACCTGGGAACTTCAAATCCCATGGTCTGCTTCTTTCCAGAAATGGTCATGCGGGCCACTTTGGGTACCACTTCACACTCCAGCTTATTGTGAGACACATCTCTGCTTTTGGCTAGCAAAAAAGAAAGCAAAAGCATCTATTATTCGCCCCACAATGTTCAACACATACGTTTGAAGGTACCTTCAATGCATGATTCAAAACAAACTGTTTGAAGACTGGAATTAGCGTGCTGATATCATTGTGATGCCAATCTTTCTATTTTTATTTTGTAGATCAAAGTAAGTGGAGCAACTTTAGATTCACTATCAGAGCATGAAACATTTCCAACATGTCTGTTAGACAATCAATAAACTGAAATAGTTGACCATTTAAAACATCTGACAATTAATGTATCATTATCCAGATTATTTAGTCAGAAGTGCACCCCCTCTCTTTGCAGGATTGTTTACCTCTGCCAAACTGGAATTTTTCAAGCAATAACAGCCTGCTTAATGTCTTGAAAGAGCATTTCCATTAGATTCAAGTCTGGACTTTGACTAATTGTCTTTGAAACCTTTGCTGTTTTTTTGTTTGTGTTTTTTTGCCATTCTAAGTAAGGCCCTGTCCCAGTACCCACACTGCACCCTACGGTCTTCCACGAAGTGCACTTAGCAGAAGTGCACATAAGGGTTCAAAGTGCGTAGTGAACAAGTGCGCACATATTAGCAGTATTGGGACAGTGAGCGTTACGTGCCACAGCGTTCTTTCTCCATGACAACCAAAATGGCAGTACCGGTCGCTGTTTGTGCTATTTTCATACTAGAAATGATTTTAAAACTCCAACAAACATTCATTTTGAAGAGAATGAAGCGCAGGAACCAAAATGATTAAACTGTTAGTATATCATGTCCAAAAACACACGTCAGTACCGTTATTAATTAAATATATTTTTTATCAGATATGTGACACATCTTTCCAACAGAGAATCATTCGATTGTAATTACACATCTAGACAATAAAATAAAATATTGATTATTTAGATTCTACACTTGAGAAAATGTTTTTTGGTCCGGATGGTTCAGCCATTTCTCCACCTTCTTCTTCTTCCGTCAAAATTCACACGCAGCAATGCATTGTGGGAAATACCCTTTACTGAAATCTGCACTCAATGAGGTTATATTTATAGAAGGGACATGCCAGACTTTTTACATTTACATTTACACCCTCTTTCAATTTTAGGGCTTTACATCAAGATATAATGAAAATAAACTAGTCCAGGGGTGTCAAGCTCCAGGCCTCGAGGGCCACTATCCTGCATGTTTTAGATGTTTCCCTGTTTCAACACACCTGATTCAAATCCTTTGAATTTCAACAAGTTCTGCAGAAGCCTGTTAACGACTTATTTATTTGAATCAGGTGTGTTGAAGCAGGGAAACATCTAAAACACGCTGGATAGTGGCCCTCGAGGCCTGGAGCTTGACACCCCTGAACTAGTCTTTAAGAAGTTCTCAAATTATTTTAATCTAACCTCATGTGTACAAAAACACATGCCATTTATTACAAAACAAAGATAAAATGGAAAAGTTGGGTGACAAACTAAGTCCACCTTTGTTGCTTTCATGAGATTTAAATGGGAAAGAAGCAGCTACGTATGTGCTGCTAATCAAATGTATTGATTAAGAGATTATCAGCAAGTGTGAGAATCTCTATAAAAACTATTTGCTTGTCTGGAGCATACAGGTGCACGTTAAAACATTGCAAAGAAGGACAACAACAGCAATGCCCTTAGACATTTTGGCCACAATTTGGTGTCTCTACAGCAGCTGCCAATAATCCGGGGAATGGACATCTCTGCAAATTTGCCCCAAGGTCAGACTTGTGTAGAGAAATGACAAAAGACTAAAAACCCTCATCTCAGACTTCACATGCCTCCGTTAGCATGTTAAATGTAAAGGTTAAAGGTCGAATATGGAACAACTTCATAAAAAGCTATATTTAAAACAAACAAAAAAAACCTCCAAGGGGCGTTTAGAGGAGTGCAGAATGAAAGTACAGCATTTTCTTTAGACATTATATTTGAAGTAATATATAATAAAATATGTATTCTGACAGGCATGACATTGGTATTATGTTTACATCTACCAGCCAACAGTGGGCAGAGTAACGGGCACCATAACAGGTTGCCTAATATGGTAAATAGTCTGAGGCTGGTACTGTGGAGGGGGGTGGAGTCGGGAGGTCGAGCAGCTGCTTCAGAGCCCCGGAGAGTTCGTTATTCTTCTCAGAAGGGGAGCGACCAGAGAAGATCAAAAACCAGAGAGAGTTTAGGTGAAGCTACAATAAATGGACCCAAATAAAAAACACAGCATCAAAACGCACGTAGAAATGTCAAACCTGAAAACCGTGTTCCGTTATTGCAACCACAACATCTACACACTAGATGTCGCTATGGTGTTCGTGTTAATTAATCAATATATACTGAAACATACTGAACAAATCTGGCTTGTTTGGAAGGGCTGCCTGAAGAAAGTCTCTTCTCTCCAAACAGAACATGACAGCACAGGTTCACAAAGCTGAATCTGAATAGACTGCAAGACCGATGGGACAGTGTCCTTCAGATGAGACCAGGGCAGAGATGTTTACCCACTTCCCCATGTTTGCAGTAAACCATCAACACAAAACGAGAAGATAAAGCAGACAAGATACCATGTGCACCCCCCACCACTTGGTCCAACATATACATTGGGTCCTGCTTCCTTCATGTTGATTGCCCTGAATTAAAAATAAAAACACCCTTTTTTTGTCCAGGTATTGACACAAATTGATTCACAGTTCTTTTCTTGATGCTGCATGTTAAAATATAAATTTTTCTTATACGTTTACTTATAATTAGTTATTTCATGCAAAAAAAAACAACCTTTTTGTACAGGGGAGAGTGGGCAGGACTTACAACCCTACCAATCGAGGTGTTGTGATGAAACAGTCAGAGTCCAGATCCCAAAATGACCAAACAAATGGCTGCCCTAAAACGTCAGTGGACTGAAGCAAATGTGTAAAGCATGGGCCAAAACTACTACTACTACTACTACTACTACTGTCATTTAGCAGACGCTTTTATCCAAAGCGACTTCCCTAGTGAGGGGAGAAACTCATAAAGACATAGTGAAAATATCCACAAGTCACTGCTGCTAAAAGTGGTCCAACAAGCTGTTGAATCATGGAATGGACTTGGTTTTTCAGATCCATCTTCTCTATGTTGGCTTTGTTTTAGTTTAATGAATAATGACGGAATTTATTCATGGTTTTTGTACACTTCAAGTGAGATTTGAATAATTGTAGAAACTAATCATGTTTATAATGTCGTGATACGTAAATCCTTCAATTTGAAAGAGGGAGTACTTTTTTAGCTTTTACTCTAACTGTAGATGATGCAACCTGCTGCACTCTGAACCTCCAATCTATCTGACTGGTAGATCATATTCAACACTGATGACACTTCCTGAGATAAGTGCTTTGTCATCACAGACCTGAATGGCCACCAGTTCCAGTCATATCAGCCTATTTCTGATTCATTTAGACTGGGTTGCACAGTCAAGCCTACTGCACACTGGGTGCATATGTGTGAGCGTCTGTTTGCGTCTAACATCCTGGCTCAGAAAGGGTTAATTTCTGAAGTGGCCGTTGCCTCCTGTCTCCACGTTAAGAGATCAGAGTGACACAGCACTTTCACAAAATGAATCTTGTGAAAAGGTGTCAACTCAGCAAGTGCACAAGCTGGATGTGTGTTTCATCACACACACACACACACCCACACAGCTATTAAAAACAAATAGTACATGGTTGACTGATTTCTGGTTGTTAAATAGTCTTTGCATAAGTTTACTTTATTTTTTGTAAAAGGTCATACTCGCATTTATTTAGTCCAACATTTTATTCATGAGGCCAAAAAAATGTTGCTTTCATACGTCTTTCTTCAGGAATTCTTTTTTATACATCCTAACAACATTTTCAGCATGTTGCAGCTCTGATTAAGCACATAGTCTAATGAAAAAAAAACACCCTGAGGGAAAACAAGAGGGAAGGAGGTGTGATTCAACAGCATATTAATGGACTTTCTCTAACCAAGCAATTCTCTAAATGAGTTGGCCTGCATTAACGAAAAAGTCCCTTTCATTCTGAAACGCTGAATTACAGCTCACTGCACTCTGATGAGGCTTCTTTTCCCGTTCAGAGTGAGGCCACTACAGTTTGTGTGACATTTATTCCCACATACTGATCCATATCAGTGTGTGGGAATAAAAGAAGCTAAAAATCATCATCAAACTTACTTTTCCTTCACCCTCACCAATAAAAGGGCGACTTTTGTGTCTAAAAACAACCAGGTGTGTGTGAAAATGACAGTAGATAAATCCATTGCACATAAATGAACTACATGTGTATCCTTACAAATAAAACTTCAATTTTACAGACATAATGTGTTACACTTGTCTTGCAGTGAAGGGAAAAAGTCTTCCTTCAATTGGGTGCTTTTCATGTCCCAGACCATCCAGTCTTGAGTCTCTTCACTTATACGGAGCAGCTGACACAAAAGACCCAAAGGGTCAAAATCACCTAATTAACTGATTCTGCAAGAGAAATCAAACTACACTTCCCCTGATGTCTTAAGCAACCATATAAATGCAATGAACATGTTGCTGTGAGAAAACACTGTAATGCTTTTGCAAACAATGGAACAGCAAACATTATTTTTTCTTTTTGTAGCTGGCTTAAAGGCAACATCAACCGCAGGGCGGCGTAACAACATTCCAGACCGTTCTTGCTTTAAGGCTCAGAGCAGGATCTCTTTACACTATTTGGACTGTAAAGTAGACATTTGGCAGACTCCCATACAGGATTTCGCTTGAATAGGGAGACCCTTGCAGTGAGTCATCAGTACACTTTTGCCTGAGGGCCCAACTTAGTGCACAAAAAATCTTTTTATATTGGAGTCCGCCCAGGATATGCAAACATGAAGCATACCTTACCCCTCTCTCTTCAAATAAACACACAAGTGTGCAGAAGAATAAATAACATGGGAAAAAAAAGTGTGACTGACAGGTTTGTAGATACAGTTTTGGACAGAAGTGTACACATAGAGCGCATAAGCAAGGAAATACTTTTAATTTGGAGCTTTTGATTGATTTGATCTGATCATTTTTATGGTCTTGATTTATTTCTTTTTATATATACACACCCATCATTGTATACATAAAATTATGTTTTTGACTTTTTAACTATGGACCTCATTGTGTCTGGAATAAAGTATGATGATGATATTTAACATTAATGGATTTTCTCTCTTCCACACAGGATCCATAGTATATACAGTACACCCCCCACTAATACTTAGGGTTGTGGGTCTCTTTTTAAGTCGTAAATTTATCTGGATTGTCATGAACAATTCTGGCTAGATATTTGATCACTCTTCTTGGCAGTATTAGTAGAGTTCATTTAAACTGCAGGGTTTCCTCACATGGACCCAGCTTTTAAGCACCAGTTTATACATTTTCAATAAGGTTGAGGTTAAGGCTTGGTAAGGCCATTTCAGAAGCTTCCTGTTAGCCAGCTTTATCCATCCAAAAAACAGTTCCATTGTGTGTTCATCATCTTGGAATACACAACTGCCTTCCAAGTTTCAACTATTTAGCTGAAGACTGCAGGTAAATTTGAAGAATTTGGAAGTAATCATCTGTTACAGCCCGTGGCCTAGTCAGCTGTGGAAAAGCTGTGGTGTTCAAGGTCTAGGATGGAAGGAAGTTAGGGGTGACAGCCGGGGATGGAGAGTGGCTAGACCAGCTGTCCGTATTCCGGGATCCTTCCTCCTCCTTCCTTTGCCTCTTAATTGGGCCCTGCCTTCCCAGCCACTGCCGGACCAATCAGCGGGGGAGGCGGCCCCTATATAAACTGCAGACACCTGAGCAACAAGGCGGCTGTAGGTTAGCGCAGTCCGCCTTGGTAGTCTTTGGACTGTGTGTATTTCTTGAGAGTTGTGTGGTTTCTTGTATAAAAAGCACTTAGAACTGACCATGCTGTGTATTTTAAACCACTTTGTAGGCCTTTCGGCTAACCATACAGGCCTTTATACCTATGGGTGTGGCTCTAGAATAATTTAGTGTGTTTTGGCACTTTCTTGTTTTATGAGAGAGCTACTTTGGTTTATTATATTCTTGAGTTTATCTAGGGTTGAGGACACCTTGTGTCCTTATTTTATGTTGTAACCTTTTGATCTTTTCATTAAATTGTTTATTTTTGTACCTTTTAACATATGGGTTTGTGTCAGGTCATAACATCGTCCTTCATTATTCCATCCACTTTATGCACCAGAACCCCTGCAAGCTGTTACCACCATCATGCTTGACTGTTATTTTAGTACCCCTCTCAAACCCACACATGCACGAGGAGAACATGCAAACTCCATGCAGAAAAGCCCCAGCCTGGTTTTGAATTGAGGACCTTATTTCTGTAAGGCAACAGCTTTATCCACTGCACCACTGTGCAGCCCCTTGGACCTTCCCATTGTTTTAGATTTGTGTAAATCTAATAAGTAATGTCAATGATCCAATTTTATTCTATGAAAGGAATTCTGGGAAAAGAGCAGATATATTTTAAGGATTTCTACCACATGAGGTCGCTAAAAGCAGCAAGAGACAAGAATTTTTTTATTTATCTTCTGACAGGAAAACCATGGAGATTTTTTTAGCCATAAGAAGAAAGAATGCATTTTTATTTGAGTTTAAAATCCTGACTGAGAGTCAGTCATTGTGTAGAAGCTTAAATGACTATGTTTGGTATTTTTTAATATTAAAATGTATTTGAAGTTCACTTGGATATAGTTTTTGCTGTACAAATATAACAACTATATTGATGACATTGGCTGGGAATTTAAGTTCATTCATATAGAATTACTGAAAGCATGAATGAAAATAATTTCAAAGGAAATGAGAGTGGTGGCTGAGGGAGAAGCTCTGACAAGGACCTACATGACCCCTTTAGATATGAGTCACATACACACACAGGGGATGGGGGGAGACAGAAAGTTAGAGAACGAGAGAGAAAACTCCACTGAAACTCACTGATCTTGTGGTGTGATATATCTTTACTTCCCTTGCTCCCACCTACTCAGCAGACTGCTTGACTTTCAGTCAGACCAACTACCTGAACTCTCCCACCAACAGTTTTTAAATTCCTAAATAAAAACTTCAGAGATGCCAAAGTCTTGAACCTAAAGCACTGCAGCTCATAATGCCACGGGTAACTTTATTTATTGTTTTTAAGTTTATTGTTTTTAAGAAGCTGAAAAAAACACCAGATTGTGTATCTGTATAATAAAGACCATGTCACAATATTCCTGGCTGTGGTGATAACTAGAGGTCAACTGATGTGGCTTTTCCTATGGTCAATATCAGGGTGGATTGTTCAAGAGAGGACAGCCTACTGATTTTTCTTTCAATATCTAAAGTTACTATTATTAGTAATATTAAGAAGGATTTACTATAGAATGGTATTTATCATGCTATCTGGATGGTTTAATATTTAAAACTGAAGATTAACATCAATTTGTTTTTACAGGTGACAAGTTTTGGAAAAGTTTTCCTCAATGAATAGGAATTTTCCATTTTTAATATCTACTACATCACAACTGAACTCTATTAGTTAGATGCAAATATCATAAATATGGCTCACCATAAAATAACAGGCACGTCACGCAAAAGCTGAAATTAAAAGGAATACATAAATCTGGTTTGAAGTCAGATGACACAAAAACATTCAAAGCTGAACAATGTAAAAGTGACTGGACAGGGTTTGAGATAATGCCTCTGATTTAAAACTACAGAATAAGAAAAAGCATAAATTAAAATGGATGGTAAAATACAATGAAGAAACAACGTATGGATGATAAATAAATCTTAAAATGACAGTGCAAATGCATCTTTTTTCCACACAAGTCAAAAGCTTATTTCCTTTTCAGCCCTTTGTCCTTCCACATTAAACACAAGGCAGCATTAGTGGCACAGAAGTCTAAATGCACCTGTTTTCTTTGACCACTTGTTGTGAGTAAAATTGTATTTTCCAGTGTTGGCACCATTTTAAAGCAAAAAAAAAAAAAGTGTTTGTGCAACATGTCAACTTTGCAGAGAAGGTGAGCCTGTGAAGACAGAATGATTTGATCTTCATTGAAGCTGTGAAAGTTGAGAGACATGATCAGATTTTCCTATGTAGGTGGTGTCAGAGAGAGACACAAAGAAAGATGATCGGCTGCTGCGCCGAGTCGACGTGAGCTACTGACATTTTCTCCAAGACTGCAGCTTCCTGCTCAAACCCACACACTGACTCACCTTAAAACAAAAGGACAAAGAAGCTGCTGGACACAAAGTTTTTAATAAAACACCTGCTTGATTCCACTGACATTAAAATCTCAAAATACATTTTCTCTTCATTATCACTGACTTGTTTTTAACAAACTGTTGAAAGATAAACTTGCTGCACATGTAATTTCTACCACAAACTGCTGTTTAGTAGCTGAGTTTGCTCCAGACTCTAATACCTCAGGGGTAGAGCACACTCAGACTTGTGTTTAAAGTTTACACACTCTTTAACTACATTCCCATACACACCTCCTTCCCATTCAACCGAGGTATCCAGGAAAAGTGTCACATCAGTCTTCTCCTGATTTTTTGTAACATCAAACAACCACATTATCTTGACAACAAAATCAAGAAAGACTCCAATCAGAACAAACCTATTAAAGGAGTTAGTATTTGTGCATGAGGTTGATTTAGACTTTTGTTTAATCTCCAAATTTTAAGTATCTGTTTTTTAAATATTATTGAAAATTAGTGGAAATCATCTGGGGTAAAGGAGATGACTTGAAGTAAGGTATTGCTCACGTTTTAAAAGGTTTGCAATGTTCTGAGTAAATAATTGAATCTTATAGAGAAATACAGACGCCCCGTCCAAACTACTCCAGGTCATCGAAGACCATCTTCTAAACTCGCAGTTTTTTTTAAAGCTTCATGTGAACCATCAACATGTATTAAAGTTTTATTTTAAATCAATTTAAATACTACAGAAATACAAAAAGCTGTAAAATGTAACAAAACATGAACTCCTGTTTACTGCTGTGTTCTACTTGTTTGTCACAATCAGCAAACTAGAGATGGGGCTGAAAGCTCCGCCCACTCAGCTGCATACAATAATAGTGGATCTCAAAATTATCTGTATTTTGTTACTTGTTATTATTTGTTATTTTTATTAAAGTTGATGTTCTGGTGGGACAGTGCTGGTATTTAAGCGTTTTTGTTTAAATAATGTAGACACAAATATTCTTACAAATAAAGAGAAAAATATATGTTTCAAAACATATAACCTCCCTTTCCTTTTTACCTGCTCAGTGTAATGAGCCTAAAATTGTTTTACGCACATCAAACTAACAATTTACACAAACCAATCAACCCAGAGACATGACTAGAAATGTGCACATTCAGAGTCCACCATTCCATAAACTTTATTTCAAAGCTGACAAACTCCTCTCAGGTATTAAAACAATCAGAACTCATTTAGTAAACAGCTTGTACAAATGCTCGCATTCAAATCAAATCGTATTTTATTATTAGATACTTAAAAGCATTCTCTTGTCTTTAGGTGTGAATATATCTTCTGTGTGCACATGTGTGAGTGTCTATGTTCTTGATCTCTCATGGGAAAATCTACAGGTGTCCCCCACACTGAAAAGTCAACCTCGAGCACAAACAGCAGTAAACCAGTACAATGGTTAACTGATCCATATTCCTATAGCTGCAGCACACCTGCAGACAAAGACAACCTCTTCTTTTCTGTCTGTCAGCGTTCAAGCAGCTCCAGATTAGAAAAACAGGTCACAGTCAAAAAAGAAAAAAAAAAACATCCCTGGCTACCGTCAAACTATTCTGTGACAAAAATTAAAAATCCTTTTGGCCTCAAGGCATACAAAAATGTACATTTAGAAAAATGGAATAAACTATATAATTAATATAAGCTCATATGGGGAAATAGTTTTAAAAAGTTGTTAAAATAGAAAATATGTACAGAAAGTTTACAGAGCTGTGAACAGTCAGTGTTTGAAGTGAGTGGAACTGAAGCTAAAACCTGACTGCCTTTATAAAAAGTCCTTCCATATTAGGGTTACTGATAGTTTTTTCTTGTAGTCATTGGTTTTTCTGTGGTCCTACAGGTTTATTGTTTTGGTTGCAGGATGCAGTTAAAAGGCTCATAAAGAACACAGTCTCTTTAGTGCACAATTTTTGTGCTTTTTTTCTTGCTGAGTTTTTGTTCAGTTAAATGAGTAGCTGGGGTTTTTGTTAAGGATTGGATCAGTTTAGCACCAACCTAAAAGTAAGTTGTTCCTTAAGTCTACCTTGTGAAAGCTTTCTTCTGATTAGCACGAACAATGTCGTCAGGCGAAGGTGAGTCAAAGCAAAAAGGAACAATTGGGAGAAGCAGCTCTTTAGAGTCTTCTTGGAGACGGCTAAGGACAGTCTGGTAAGCACTTCTTGTCCTCTGGCCTTTTATTCTTCCCCATTGTACATTTCTTCTTTCTCTGTGTTGTCTGGTGCTTTGAAATGATAAAGTAACTGCAAACACCGAAGGCTCTGCAAAAACAGAGAAGTTCCGCCCCGAGGCCAAAGGAGCCCGAGTTGACAGTGACTGGAGGTCGCTGCTCTCCTGGGCCATGAGTGAGCTCAGATCAATAGTGTGACTCGAGTTAGGCGGCCTGGAGATTTGGTGGAATGGTTTGTGGTCGAGCGTGTACTTGGCTCCCCCCGCTGTAGTGCTTTCTGGCAACACTTCAGCCTTTTCTGGTTTTGCTGGTGAAAGAAGCGAGGTGAGGATGTACGTCGACCCATTTGAGGTAGTTGAGGTTTTACCTTTATGTTCAGATGTCAAATTTGACAAAGAGACTAGCTGAGAAAGGCCAGGTGCTCGTGTCAGTGTATTTACTTGAGATTCAGGCTGACTGGAGACACAGAAGCTGCTGGTTTGATGTTGCAAAGCTAATTCTGACATTGAGACACTCTCATCAAGATGAAGAGAAAAATTGCTGATGTTAGAAGATAAGACTGTGTTTGGAGTGCTTTTATAGGTTAGAGACTGATGGTCAGTCCTCCTGATTTGATGCTGACAGGCAAGTTCAGACAGGGAGGGGGTTCCAACAGAAGTTAGTCCCCCACCAGAAAGAAGCAGGGGGTTACTCAAAACTGTGCTGCGGTTTGAGTGCTCCTGGATTAAATCAGCCAATGAGGGACCTCTTGTAGGACTGTTATGCAGGACAGAACCGAGACTTTGAAGCCCAGGAGGCGGGGCTACAATAGAGCTTGTGTTTTTGGAAGTATTCAGTGCTAGATTGCTGAGTGAAGCAGAAAGGATGGAGGTATTCAACGAATCTTGTTCCGAAGACATTTTCAAAGATGCTAATGTTCCAAGTGAGAGACTATTCTGATTAGACATGCTCAACTGTGAATTAGAGGCTACAGAGAACGTGTTAAATGGGGAAACATCTAAACTTCTCCCCACATCACCTACTCTTGTTTTCCTCTTTTGCTCGTGCTCAGACATGAGCTGAGCCAAACTAGTACCACTATTAATACCTCCATGAGAATTTAAAGGGAGAGCATTTTGTTTTGCACAACTGCTGTTCACAGGTTCAGCTCCATGTTGAGTTAAGAGGTCATGCAGGTTTGGTGAACTTGGTTGTGTTTGTTTTTGTGTCTCAGGTGTATTTTCTGTAAGAGAAGCAGACAAGCAGGCTCCTTACCTTACAAAAGCCAAGTGGAGTTGACGAAGAGGAGGGACAAGAGGATCAGAGAGCAGAAGGGATGAATCATACCACGTTCAAGAAAAGAAAACAGGAAGAAGGCACTTTGTTAAACATATGACTGACTGAAAGGTGCAACTGTTTGAGCAAATGATGACTGTTTTATTTTGATAAGAATCTCAATAACTAATGAATATTATCTGTCATCACTTTTTCTAAATATGCTCTATAAAATTCTTGATGACTAATCACTAGTTCTGAAAAATGCTTCACAGAAATGGCAGATGATGCAAACAGAGTGAGCTGTAACTTTTTCAATGTTTTCATAAAACACAAAGATTGAACCACTGAAGAAAAAGAAAAACATTTATTCTTAAACATTTTCCTAACGTGTCATAACAACGAATCAATCGGGGTTGATACTTTACGACCAATAAAATTTCAGATTTTGATCCAGTCCGGGCGTACCTTTCTCAGCCACCATCTCCTGTTTGGATCTTTGTGGAAGAGGCATCTTTTCCTGACAAACTCTGCCAACTGAATCCATGTCTTCATTTGTGCCTCTGGTGACTGGGACTGTCTTGGTGTCTTCCGACAGTACTGCATCCAAGGCCTTCTGTGGATCAAACCCATGTTTAACTGCAGCCTGGGTCAGGACTGAGTCTGGCACCGCATCTCCCAGCACAGTCCGCATGTGGTCCAGACAGGAATACAGCTTTGCTAGAGAGTGAAATGCACAAGTTTAGTGAAAATGTTTAAACAATCAGAATTTACATAATATATTAGGAATGCCAGAACAAAGCTGAGAGTCCGCCAAGACCCTTTAAATTAAAAACACAAACTTTCTTCACAGAAAGAAGTGGAGCTTTCTGTACGTGGTTGCAGTATTATATTAATAATACCTTGATTAAGTGGGTCGAGGTCGTGGTGGATGGTAGGGGACATGGGACTATCCTCAGCTTCATACTCTTCTTCTTCTAAAGGCTCTTCTTTTGGCATTTGCCTGTCTCGACGTGAGTAGATGAACTGATTGGCTGCATAAACAAAAACATTCAAATGTAAATCTCTGCATTGACCAGTAAACAAAAATCAGTGACCTGGTTACATTTGAGTTGTGGTACACTTATTATGGTTAGAGCCTCTGTGAAGTGGCCAATTAATGTGTAATATAACAAAGTTTAATCTTATAATTGAAAATCAAAGTAACTAAAATATTTGGAAATTTTTTATCAATGTCTCAGAAGTAAAAACGTTTTTCTGTGAGAGATTAAACTGATCAGAACCTTAAGTGTTTACTGTAAACCAGTCAGTGTTAACCAACCTGTTGCAGGTGATATACAGTAGTCATCATCCACAGACTGTCCATACATGTCATCATCTTCAAAATCTACACAAGACAAAGAACAAAGTCAGTCTTACTCGCACACTTTTTTCCAGGTGTCTGCTTGGGACTGATGCTGTTTGTGTTGTTTGAAAAATCCCAAACAAACTGCTGATATGAGTCACAAACTGTAACAGCTGCAGATTAACAACCTCACTGCAGATTAATAACTAGAACCTGTAAAACTAGCAAAACACGGATTCTAACAACGTTTTCGATGCTGAAAGTTGGTGACGTTCAGGTTTAAAGCCAGAATTGATCTTTAATACGCGGCTATACACACAGCTCGTGGGGTAAATTGTGATGTTTGTGGCGTCAAGTGACACGACAGTTGAACAATTAGCTGTAGCTGCTAGCTGTAGCTGCTAACTTTAGCTTAGCAGCTAGTTGATCAGAATAACGCGTCGTTTCTACCTTCATCGTAGTTGTAACCCCGAACATTTCTGTGCCGTGACATGTTGCTTCTGTAGGTACGCTTTCTTACACCGATGTACCGATTACTCAGATCACAGACATGCGCGTCCCGTCGCCTCTATCGGGTTCTGGTTCTGGTTGCAGGTCCGTTTTCTTTTAGCTGTTCCAAAAACTCAGAAAATCAATGTAAAACAATATTTTATATTTCAACATTTGCTTATTTTGCTTTAAAATAACAAGTTAAGTTTTAATGTTATAAAATAATTGTTTTAAATTTTCCGTTGACGTCACTTCCTGTATAGAGTCACATCCCTGCGGTCTGCAATCAGTTCTCGTGAGGAATCATGACCAGAACGTGCAACTTGAAACTGGCCTCCGATCAGTATGTTTAAGGAGCAGCAGGATGTGACGTGATACCGTTCACGCAAAGATCAGAGACAAATCAACACGTTTGTTTGACTGTGGTCATTTCTTCATATATGGACAATTTTAATATACATAAAACTGTTTTTGATATTTAACTTATGGATAGTTACTGGTTTCAATAACAATCAAGAACAAGCTAAGCAAAAATTACAAACTATACTGTAAAAATAAAATACTGTAAATAATAAATGCTTCTTTCTGGAACTGGACTAAAACAATAGACTAAAACATTAGAACGAGCACATTGTATGCTGGAAGACTTTCTAACACAGTTTCACTCCCAGAACTATCATTTCTCTCTATGCATATATTAAATGTAATGAATAAACTTCATATGACTTGTAGTTCTATTATGACTTGTACAGTTTTTAGTGTTGAGAAACAAAACAGACAAAACAGCAGCTAGCCTTTTCTTGTCTGCAAGTCACAGAAACAAGTTAACATATTCCCCTTGTATGCATCACAAGTAGATTTTCACTTATTTTTTCAGCACTCTCTATGAGGGTGTGAATATCTCAACCATTTTTTTGTCAAAGGCTTTGCCCCATGGTAAGATACTAACCCATCTGAGCTCACACTATCCACCTTGCTCACACAATCTACACTGACATCATTTTTTCCAAAAATCTTTGTGTTGCAAGAAACTTATACCCTGTTTGACTCAAAGCAGAAAGAAACTGGAGCTATTACAAGCACTTGATTGCATTTATTTTTCTGGAAATTGCTCTGGAGCTTGTGTCACAGATACGTGTGTATTTTAAAACATTGCATTGCCTTCACTTATACCTGCGGATGAATGAGAGGATGATGAAAATGTCAGTGAATAATCTGATACCACAGTGATGCAGGTGAGATCTTGCACATCTGCACATTGAAAAGAAATATGAGACTTTGCGTGTCTCCCCTAAAATAAAAATAGAACCTAGTCAAGAAAGAAGCCAACCCTTTCGTTTAGGTAATTGCAAAGATCTTTTCACAATGAATGGCACACGTTTCAAATGGCAGTTTGACAATGAGCACATTTAATCAACATAGGATGGTAAGAAGAGGTGGGGGGGGGGGTCATTCTGAAGTGTTTACTATTTGCAGTGCACAGCTTAGCTTTGGTTAAAAGTTTGCGTGCGCGTGCGTATATGCCTCTAAGTGGGTGGAGGTTTCCCCTCTAAATATTCCACTTCCTGCATTTTGAAGTTGCACATCTACATGTCAAAATAAACAACTGCACTTGCACATATGGAACACATGCATGCAAATAAAAACAGACGCGAAGCAGCTCATTTTACAGGGTCACGCAGGTGACAGGGAGGGAACTCTTCCTTTGCATCACTGAAATGTTTCTGGGGCATTTTGAAACCCAATGCATAAAACTGAATTTGATCAAACATTGAAGATATTTCCCAAATGGAACAAAAAATGCATGACACAATCTTATGGTTGGGGTGATTGTAGCTTTAGTTTGGTTCTGTTCCAAACTGAGTCATCTGCAGTTTATAAAGCACAAACACTTTAAGCAAAACTAAAAACCTACAGAAAACAAGCCTTTATGAAAGCTTTATAATAAATAATAGATTTCTGATGTTTTAAACTATTTGATGTTTCTGATGAATTAAAACAAGTCATGTATCTTTGCTCTGCAGTGAAGCTGAGGTGTGATTTTTCACACCTCCACACAAGATCTGATCATTTGTCTCCTTCCTTTGTCTTTGAAGTGCTACATAATCAAATCTGTGCAGATCTGGTCACAGAGGACACAGAAAGCTACCTGATCAATGAATCAGTGATCCGCTGCAAGGGATTTCTGAGAGAAACAATGCTGAGATGATTAGGCAGAATAAGCAGATGGATGGACAGATTGCTCAAAGAATGAGAGGATCAGGGGAGAGTATAGTGTTTTGTTCAAACTATATGCAAAATACTTTCTGTATTACAAAATAAATCAGTCTTTTACATCTATATTATCTTCTTTTAGGCCTTTTCTGGCTTTCAGTAATCACTGTAAACACATGGACAACAAAGATGGCTCCAAGTAAAAGCAGAAAATGTCAGATTGTCAATAACAACATGTAAATCTGAAAACAGGCTCTAATCCTGCTGTTATTGTATGAGACAAAGCGGGTGAGGGGTGAAGTCCATGTGAAGAGCTGGCAGTGAATATGAGGTAATGTTTTACACAATTTGCCCAGGAAAAAAGTGCATTATGGGTAGTCTTTGACAGGAACTCACCCCAGGGAAAATGCAAAATATGTACCAATGGCAGTCAAGCCCCAACAACTAAACACAATAACAAATAATGATAATTCAATAAACTGTGAGTGGCAGGATTATTGAATTATAATCCCTTTGAATAGTTGAAGCTATTTTATGAATCAATATATGCTTTAAATAAATTCTTTATATTCAAAATCCTGGAAAATATATGGCAGATTTTGAAAGATAAAAACCTAAATGTTTACCTGCATTTATTTAACAGTTAGCAATCCGGCAACACGTGGATCTATGTAACCACATAACTAGACACAATCAGAATTTACTATCTGTTTAATTGGGGATCAGACTTTCCTTTACACACATATATGAGCACACACACTCACAGAAATGTGCACACATGCAACAACACACCTCTGTTCAGCCATCCTGACCCTGGATTTGAAAGTGTCATGGGACGGTACCTCAGGCCAAAGAGCTGACATTAAATCATTCAAATGAACCAACCTGTGCACACAGTGTTTTGCAAAAGGGGTCAGCCCTCACAATGGGTGCCATCAACCTGTCCAATCGTGCCCATGCAAATGTCCCAAGCTGAAGAGTCAATGGATCTCTGGCTTCCTGTTTGACCTACTGTGTGAGAATTTGCATTCACTAGTTCTCTTCTCTCAATTTGGTCTCAGATAACAATATGCAGTTTGACAATATTTCCCTCGAGGGAAAAGTACTTCATAATATGTGTACAAATAGACACTTAAAACATAAAACACGGAAGTTGTGTGTGTGTGTGTGGGGGGGGTATTGACGATTTAAAGACTTTTTAAAATTGGTTAGTGACCCACTTTCTCTTCTGCGTGGGGTATCTACTGTTATAATCTTGCACAGCTACATAATTAGTTATTTGAATAGATTAGAAATACCACCTCCTCAAGGCAGAGATGACTTGAACAATGCATGTGTACACAGGTGTGTGGAGGGCTTACAGCCTATAAGTGCTCCATACAACCACCTGACACATTAGATTATGGACTTCTGATCATATTTATCAGTAATTAAAATGGCCACAGACGTATTCATGGTGATCCAACATCTCCACTTACAAAGATATTTTCATCACTGTGTTAATTATGTTCAACTTTATTGACTGATGACTTTTTTTCATATGCACTGTATGCTGTTGCATCTTTCTTGCTGTCTCTGGCAACATGTGCACATGTGCAACCCTTTGTCAGACAGCTATTATGAAAACTATCCAGGGACAATAGTGTGTTCTTGGGTGATGGTAATTACAAGTGACCAGGACAATAAGGTCGTGTATGGAGGAACTAATACAATGAGAAGACACATTTATAAAAATAAAGCCCCCCTCTTTCCTGTAGTGAATAGTGGAGCACAGACAACCATGTCACGGGGAGAAAGGAGAACTCTACCAAAACAAAATAATCATAACACACCACGAGACTGTAGTTGCTGGGAAAAAGAAAATAAAATAATAATGCACATTATTTTATTACTCATTGTTCAAAGAATGTTGTTGAAAAACTGACCCAACTTGCTTTAGACTGGGACTGGGGTTATTTGCGTTGTTGGGAAAACAAAGTCAAAAAGAAACTTTCGGGAACAGCTAAAGAAAAACGTGTAGGCAGTAAAATACTCCTTTAAACCAGTTGGAGAAGGAATTATATGTGCAATAAATCCCCCGAAAAGTTTTATTGCTACTAGATTTCTTTAACTTTGTTTATGTAGGCGAACACAAAGCGCGTTTTGTCGCGGGACGATAAGACGAGGTTCTGTTTTATCACAGGGAAACATCTGCAGCACCAGTGGGAACCCCACGAACAGGTGGCCCAAAGCTCGAAGTATTGTAACTTCGCTTTTCTTGCATGTAAACCTATTTTTATTGTTCGCTTTCTTCCAAATACACGATTTTCCTTCTTCTTTTCACAGGAAAAAGAGAAGTTAGTAAACATTGCTCAATGTAAAGCGTTTAGAGTGGACGGTGTGCCGTCAGTTTGTGTACGATCAGCCTGCTGTGAACACTTCACTTTACTGTGGAAATACATCTGCCTTATTGTTAAAGCGCGCAAAAGGAGATCCGTGAAAACCGTTAGCTACAAAATACTGTTACAGCACTATAATTGTTAACTAGTATTAACCTTGAATGTGTGATCTGCCCAGCTCGTTGTGACTTATTCAGTGTAAAGCGTTATTCTTCCCTGGTTGCGTGTCCCGGATGTTTACAGGACATCTATCAGCTGAAATTTAGCTCTACTCCGTTTTAAAAAATACCCCAAAATGCTTCATGGCTTAATATGTGTCTTTTTAGATAGTAAAAACTATGTTTGTTTGTTTTTTAAAACAGAAATGGAGGGAATTCAGAATGTACATGAAGTATACTTGATTGTCGGGCATGCGTATTCGAGCGCAGAGTGAGTGGAGCGCCAAATTGACCGGGATGCGCAGGCAGACAGCGCGCTGGAGGCAGCGCGCTGGAGGCGGAGTCCCGCCGCTGTGAGCTGCAGTTTAAATGAATGTCAGGCTGTTCGGTCGCTGGAGAAGCAGCTCAGCGCTCAGGAGGTTCGTGTTCTGCTGGAAGCCGCTTCACACGTAGACATGACGCGGCGGCCGAGAAACAGGTACTTTAAAACTCTCCTAAACTACCTGAGAGTGTTTGTTGTGATACCGAGGCGCACGGTGTGTGTGTCCGGGTTTATTGAGCTACCTGCGGGGCTTCGTGTGCTCGAGAGCCGTTATGTAAAGGCGGTGAGTGTCGCTCGCGCCTCTGACAGGTGCTGGTCATCTGGCATGTGCGCTCCTCGCGCCGCCGTCACTGAGTTACACACGCGTGCGTTTAATGTCACGCTGCAAGCGAAACGGTGCGTGGACCTCGCTGTTCCGTGTGCTCTGCAAACGCAAAGGACAGGTGCAGCTTGTCGAGCTCGTGCTTTAGACGGTGCAACTTCCACGTTTTCTTACTTTCGTTTTGATCACGTTTAACATAGTAGCCTATAAATTCCTCCCACCTGCCGGTTTAAAGGTCATTTTACACCCGCCGTAACGATCATTACAAGTGCAGTGGGTCAAAGCGCGAGGCGCTCGTTGTCATTCTGCGCCTCCGCAGCGTCTCCAGCGTCTGCGCTTTGTTTCTTCTCTGAAGAAGAAAAAAACAACGTTTTTGCTTATAAGATGGCTTTGATGGTTTTCTTTGCTGAAAAATGACGTGACTCGCTCTTTGCTACATTGGGAGCTGCCGCGCGGGTCTAGATGGATTCCACACTGACTGCGCGGGTCTGGATGGGTCTGAGCGCGCGGGTCTAGATTGATTCCACACTGCGCTCGGGTCTGAATGAGTTTCACACTGCGCGCTCGGGTCTACTTGGGTTCCACTCTGCGTGGGTCTTGGTGGATGTCTGAAAATGTTTTCAGTCACTGATTATTTTCAGACATTTTTGGAATTTTAGTAACTTTTCATGAATCTTAAAATATTTACAAATACTTTTACAGCTGGAATAAAATAAATAATTTGGTTATTTTTAAAAGTAAAATACGCAGACTTACAACTTTTTTTTAGTGCTTCTCAGTGTAAAAGGTCAACTTTTCAGTTGAAGGATAATATTAGTAATAATAATAATAAATACGGAAGATAATGCACAGTATATTACCCTCATAGGGGGGTGTACACCTGTTACTCTACCTGGTTTCCACATTCCTTAGGTTCAACAACCTGATTGGTTGATTGTGTGTGTGTGTGCGCGCGCGTGAGTGACTGAGTGTGCATGCATGCTGTACAATAGCAGTGCAAGTCTGAACACGCCGGGGTCACAAAATTCTGATCACATGTGCCAATCCCAGTATCTGTGGAAACCAAAAACACTGGAACCTGTTCATCCCTCCCTCCCTCCCTCCCTCTGCTCAGCGTGCTGTTCTTCCCTCCCTCTGCCTCTCTTTCTTTCTTTTTCTGCTTGTGGGTGTCTTGGCTCAGAGCCTGAACCCAAACCTTCAAGAAGGACTGGTTCTCAGTCTCTAACACCTTGATGAGTTTAAGAGTGAGCTGACTTCTTCCTTTCTTTAGAGATTATTAGATTGTGATGTAGCAATAGACACAATGTTGATCATGTCAGCATCTGCCCATTTATCATCATGCAACAATATTTTGTGTCCACTCCCCTCCTGATTTAACATTTTTGTATTTTCTCTCTGCATATCTGTAGTGTTTACAGCAGTGAGGAAGATGAGGAGGAGACAGATATGTATGAACATGACTATGATGGATCACTTACCAAGACGGGGAAACGCCACCTCGGCAAAACGCGCTGGACACGAGAGGAGGTCAGCCCATCGACACCTTTCCAAATCTTTAACCTTAATCCCTCCAGGAATACGTGTATCCTGATATGATCATTACTGCATCACAAACATGTTTTTTATCTTTTTGTTCAGGATGAAAAGTTAAAGAAACTCGTTGAACTCCATGGATCAGATGATTGGAAACTCATTGCAAGTCTTTTAACTGTAAGTAGTTTGCCTGGAGGGTAAATACATGTTTTATATAAGAAATGAGGATTCTGTTGCTTTTACTTAGTAGGTGCCTGCTTGTTATTTAGAGCTCTCAATTTTCATATGCACGGCATAAAGATAACAAAATGTGTCTTTACTCTCTAAACCAATCAGAATCGTACAGATGTCCAGTGTCAACACAGGTGGCAGAAGGTTCTCAACCCAGAACTCATTAAAGGACCATGGACCAAAGAGGAGGACCAGAGGGTAGGAAAACTCAAAAACTTTAAAAATCACTCAAGAAACAATAAATATTAACATCACTGACATTAAGAGGTTTATTTCCAGAAAAGCATCAATGATAACCGTTAACAGCTCTATGGCTTCATCACATCAGGGATTTATATGAAGTAATAGTTGGTTTTACTCACAGGAAACAGGCCGTAATGCTCCAAAACAATTACTTTATGTTCCTGTGTGATTAAAGCAACCCCCTCTGTAGCAATTCTTCATCTTCTCTTGCACATTTTAGCTGCTATTTCATAACATCTAACTTGTTTAATGTCATGCAACCAGTGCAGTACATAATGAGCTAAATCAAAGGAGTTATATTTCCACCCAGATGCCACTGTAATGATTAGCAGAGTGGCTAACGTTCCTCTGGAAACTCCCTTGCTGCTTACCAGCAGGTGTTCTCAGAGAATTAAAGACAAGAAGAAAGAGAATAAAGTCAGGGGTGAGGGGAGAAGCGTCTAATAAAACAATGCAAACATTTCTAAAAGTTGAAGCAACTTTGTAAAGTCTGTTTCTTTTTTTTTTTTGTTGCATCATTTCCACCTTCTCTTTGACTGTCATATCTTTACACCCCTTTACTTCTTCCTCTCCTCCCTGTTATTACTCCTTCCTTCCCCTTTCCCAATGCCCCTCTTCTACCACCCACTTCCTTTTCAATCTTATTCCTCCTCTTCTTTTGCCTTTCCTTCTTTTTTCTCACCATTAAACTGTAAAACACACCAGGTAATTGAGCTGGTCCAGAAGTACGGAGCCAAACGCTGGTCAGTGATCGCCAAGCACTTGAAAGGACGAATCGGCAAGCAGTGCCGCGAGCGCTGGCACAACCACCTGAACCCAGAGGTGAAGAAGACCTCGTGGACTGAGGAGGAAGACAGGATCATCTACCAGGCACATGAAAGGCTGGGGAACCGTTGGGCTGAAATCGCAAAGCTCCTTCCTGGCAGGTGAGACAGGGAATAAAGAAGACAGAGGGGGGAGGAGGAAAAGAGAAGCTGGATGAATCACTGAACTCTTGCTGGCTAGCTGTGCAATGCTGCGGTTAAGACACTGAAATAGAAGAGAGGACTCTTAAGTGTTAAAGTAAAATAAAATGGAGATGTAGAAATGATTAAAAACGGGATGGTCTTTATCAAAATCAATTGATAAACAATAGAAAGATGGTTTTAAGATGATTGTAAATGCTGATAACCTTATCAGCTGCCTGCATGTGTCTTTTCTATCTGTGTCCGCATGTGTGCATCTGTGTTGATAATACTCTCAGTCACCCTTTCGTAGACGGGGTGCCAGGATGTTGTGGGTGTTTGTTTATGGGTAAATATTCTCTGAAGTTGTGTTATTTGTGACCTGCAGGACCGACAACGCCATTAAAAATCACTGGAACTCCACCATGAGGCGGAAGGTGGAGCAGGAGGGTTACCTCCAGAACACGGCAAAGACTAGTGGCTCCTCGCTGTCCATCGGCCACGGTTACATCAAGTCCAACAATCACATCATGAGCTTCCCCCACAACTCCCCCAGTCACGCACAGCTGCCCCCCCTATCGCCGCTCAACTACACCTACATGACTGACACACACAGAGTAAGTGGGATTTACTGTAAAACTGAGCTGTAGTGTGTTTTTTTAGATACACAGTAAATAACAAGGATGTTTGTGATTGGATAAATAGGTGCCCTTCCCAATGGCATTGCATTTGAACATCCTACACATTCCTCAGCACGGAACTGCTGCCATACAAGTAAGAAGTTTAAACAACCACTATAGCCAAAAATATTCATATTCACACCTGAAAGACAATGTTCACACACTGGTTACTTTTATGTTCATGTTTGTCACAGTTTATCCTGTTCAGCTGTAAATTTGACTCTTTTATATAAAAACAACTTTTTAGCCTGTTCTGACATGTTTGGCAGACAGAATTGTGGATCTTGGTGTCTTATTATGTCAGAACCAGGTTTACTCTACAACAGGCAGTGTTTCATTTACTCCTCTTGTATCGTGCACTTTATTGGAGTTTAACTAGTCCACTGGATTGTGTCGAAATGAAGCCAGATATTTCAGACGTAATGCAGATGGAAGCCAGGAGTGATTCTAACCCGACCCTGACACATTCAGTTGTCATCAGAGTCATGGAAAACAGTGCATGTGAAACAAGCCACTAACAGCTATTGCAAGGCAGGAAGTCACTAATATATTCCTCCTACACTCTCCTTCTTTTAGCGACACTATAGTGAGGAGGACCCTGAGAAGGAGCAGAGGGTGAAAGAGATCGAACTGCTGCTCATGTCGACAGAAAATGAGCTCAAAGGCCAACCATCACTACCAGTGAGTAACACGTCTGTCTGACAGCACAATTTATGTGCTGGTGTTTTCGACTGTGCACTTTAGGACAGTGGTCGGACGTGTGTGTTTGTGTGAATAAGGAGGAGGAGGAAACATCTGGGGGCTCTGTTTCTGTAAATGTGATGAAACAGGACCTTATCTCTATTTCTGTGTGCATGAGACCCCTTGTGCAACTTTCTCCTACTCACCATTTCTGTCACTCTTTAATATAAAGTTCCCTTTCTTCTTTTTTTTTTTCCTAATTTCTGACATTTTTACATTTCTTGTTTTATTGTTAGTTACTCAGATTTCTGCTTTTCCTTTTCTTTATTACTCCTAATTGTTTATTTCTTTGTTTATTTGTTCTCTTAGATGAATTTGCCCTTTCTGAGCTGGGCCAGCCAGAGCTCTGTGATCAGCAGCCCAGACAGCGCAGCAATGTCTTCGCCTCATCACCAAGTAGCTGCCCCAGCGCTGCCTCTGGACCAGAGCTGCCTGCCAGAGGAGAGCGCCTCGGCAACACGCGCCCACAGCAGTAACACCAGCAGCAGCAGCAGCCATCACAGCAGTCCAGCATTCTCAAATACTATCCCAGACTTCATGGAATCTGTCATTGATTCAGTAAGTTTCAGCTCTAAATGTTGCAGGATGATAAACTTCAGCCACATGAAACCGACAGCCTAGAAATAAAAAGCATAGATTTGGTTTTTGACCCATATTTTCCCGTCCTTTTCCCAGAGCTTTTTGGCAGGTGAGGCCATTAACAGTCACTTCTTGGATAGGAATAATGTGAAAACATGCAGGGTCTCGCCCAATCAGAGCTCAAGAACTGCTCATGGAGCATTCATGTCTTTTATCTGCTCAAGTCCAAAGTCTTCCCCAGTTTGAATTAAACCATTTTCACCTTTGCAGTTAGTTAAAATAGCCGATCAGAATCCATCCAATCATCAGCCTGTTTTTGTTACATCAACAACCAGTGATTCTCTAGTTGTCACCTCCAGAAGAAAAACCCTTATTTCTAGTATCACAATTGTCCAGATTTCATTGATGGATTCACCTTTTGTTTGTTTCACAGTTTCTCAACCAGTCAATGAGCCCAGAACACTCTGATGAGAGTTTACAAATGAGTTTACCTGTTGACAGCAAGCCTCCTGTCAGCCACTCTGTCAGGACTCAAAAGGAGAACGACCTGTAAGTTCCTTTAGAAACTCTTCCTTTCTGATGAAGGAATTTTTTCTTATGAGGCTTTCCAAACACTGATCACATGCTTCACCCTCAGATTCCGAACTCCAAACGTCCGACGATCGATCCTCGAGTCCAGTCCTTGCACACCCACGCCTTTCAGACCTACTCTGTCCCCTCAGGAGACCAAGTACCGACCTCTCAAACTACTGGTATGAGAGTCACAGATAAAGACCTGACTCACATGAAGTGCTGCTGTAGTGTCTTTGAATTGACTGGGAGAGTTGTGTCTTTTCCAGAATGCATCTTTGGAGCAGCAAATGGTTGAGTCTATCAAGCAGGAGCCAATGGAGTGTGCTATTGAACCGCCTGCTCTTAAGAAGATAAAACAAGAGGTACTTTCCACACGTCACACACATGCATGTGACAAATGAAACTTTACTGGGAGGTTCTTTTCATTTCTTTAATTCTAAAAGGAAATGCTTCATTTTTCAAATAATTTGGGATGAACTGAGATTTCAGCTGTGATGTTTGTGTGACCGTTGATAGTTGTGGTCCATGCGTGATGTTGATGTGTTTTGGGATTAAGGTGGAGTCTCCATGTGAGAGGAGTCCCTGCATGCAGTGGGAAGGACATGAACTCAACACACAACTCTTCTCCCCCAGCTCTTCCACACAGGAAGTACCTGTAAGTCCATCAGCCTAATTCTAACCAGAATTCAGTCATATTTACAAAACATCTCTCTTCTTTTTGTGCTGCTGAGTAATATTTACAACCTTCTCATTTAGGACCTCCTTACAAGCTCATTACTGAGTGATGGTGGACACAAAACCTTCCACGTCCCTCAGCGAGGCATGACCAGCCCACTACAGGTATGCACATGTTTATTTGTATGCATGTTTTCAACATTGATGATGAATGTGAATTCTAGAAGCTCAGCAGCATGTCTCCCCCCCTCCCCATCAGCAGCAGCTCAGTTCCTGGGAGCAGGTGACCTGTGAGAAAAGCGAGGAGCACGTTCTGGCCTCTGAGCAGAACCACAAGTACATCAACACTTATCCAACCAGGACACTGGTGATGTAGACAGAGAGGAAACATCAACACTCCCTGCGCTGGACGTGGTGTCGCAGGTTTTATATTTTGTTGTGGTACAACAGTTGGGAGAGGCTTTATGCCAACGGTGTTTTTTACACTCAGGCTTGTTGGATTTCTACCAACCAAAAACTACATGGTTTGGTGTTTGTTTTTCATTCTTTCTCTAAACTGTTTATCATCACTGCTGTATGATATAAATGGGGAACAGGTGACTGTTTGCAATGGGCTGTATTATGACTTACAAATTTTGATATTAATATAAAGAACAAGTTAATTTATTTGTTTTGATTGTTTCTTTTTGATGATGACTCTCATTGTTTGACAATCAACCAATTGAGCAGTGTTGTAATTTTAAGTATTTAAGCCCTATTAGCATTATCATGTATCCAAAAGCATAGTGAGGATTTCTAAAAGCCATCTCTGAGTTATTTCTTGGTTTTCAAAGGTTGTATAGATCTACTGGAAATTTCACCTGTTTGGTTTGTGTCATGTCATGTAAACACTTCATAAGAATCAATCAAGAAATCAAGCCAGCCGTACTAGTATTACCTGTTTGTCACAGCCTTACTTATATTTCATAAAAATTGAGTTTTCATTTCATTTTGATAGGTTATATGTGGCCTTTACATTACCTTGTATGGGGAGACATTAATGAACAAATGATTATGCATAACTTTACGTGGGAGAAAGGAGAGAAAGAGAATAATTACACTATATACATTTCAAAATCTGAAATGAGTTTTGTTTATTTGAAACCAATAACTTGACCCAGTGAGAGTAAAGACCAAGCAGCACTGATGTTTTTATATCCAACTACAAAAGCCCAGTTGAATCTTTTGTATCAGTCTTTTTATACTTTTGTATTGTTTTGTAAAGAAAACTTCATCAGCATTTTGTCTGTTGGTTTGTTTGCAACAGGTAACATTTTTATAAAAGCCTTTATACATGCCAAGTTTTTATACTTTTCTATACTGCTGAGCAAATAAAGTGTGCTGGTTTTATTAGTATGTGTTTAGTGTTATTTGAGTGAATGTTTGAAATGATTTGAGATTTTTTTTTAAACATCATAGTTAAACTCAAGCCCGTTGATTATCTAGAGTGAATGAATTACCTCTGCTGGAGGAACTTATCGCTAGTAATATTTAAATTTATTTTAGGGCTGTAGTATTCAAATATCCCACACACACACACACACATACCGATACGAAGGTTTGTCATAAAACTATGTAACACATATCACAAGACTTTTTTTTTCTCTGTCAGACATTTACTGAAATGTTGGACAGTTTATCAGCCAATGAATGAAGTAGGCAAATATTCCCAACTGTTGTTTCTGTTTCCTCAGACAAGAGGCGAGCTGCTCGTGTGCAAACAGCACGCAAAGCAAAAGTTTACCATGTTTAACTTCTTTACCAGGGTTAGGATGCTTTGGTAAAGATACTGGTCACAATTTAAAATGACTTTGTTTAAAAGGTAACATTAAAACAGCTAATTACATGTATTGACTTTTCAAAAATGTTACTGATTGTAACCATTGCTGTTAACTGTTTTTAAATGCTTGAACGTAACAAGGAAATTTTAACTCTGACTTCTGTCAAACTTCTTTTAAAAAGCTTCAAATATTAAACAAAATCATAGTTAT
>SSNP01000008.1:2379-17379 GCA_006937955.1 Pachypanchax playfairii | reverse complement strand
TAAACTGGCGCTGCTCTGCGATTGCTGCTTGACTGCATGACCAATATTAATCTTACACATTCATCTAGTCACTCAGCAGTGAGTGATATTGATAAGTGAAAGTTGTGAATCAGGGGAACTCCCTGTTGTCCTTCTCACACACTCACATATGCAAACAGAAACACACCTGCCTAATAGGGAAACGTCCTCAGTAAGTAGGTCCCTGCCTACATCCATTATTTGTGATAAGGTACCAGTAGGTTGCAAAAAGGAGTCACGGAGGTTCAATCATGATCTGTATCATACCATGCTAATAAATAATAATATTACCATGTAATGTTGCCAGCACAAACCCCATGTGATGGAAACACTGCCATCACATTCCCTTCAGGACACTGATGAGCTGCCATCACTGTGATGGACCATCATGAACTCACCAAGCCCTTGAGCCATCACGTCATGAAGAGCCTCTGCATTCTTACTGTGTACCTAAAGACCTTGTCAAGACCCTGTAAAATTATCCATTGTACATCTTTGCTTTTTCTTCCCTTAATATGAATTAATTTTAAGTAATTATCCAAAAAGATAACTGGTTACAAATAACTATCAAAAATACTTACAAATGTGTGTTGTTAAAGAGTGAATTATTTAACTGTACTATATGTATATATTCTAACTCATCCTTGAACCTCCTTCCAAGCTCGGCTCCTCCACCAGAGGTCTGGGGGCTTGACGCTGGGCTCACACTGCCTACGGAACGGCTTCGGTCCGGCTTCGGTGCGGTTTTTCCGCAAGCTACCACTCACATCTGCTCCAGATAGGGAGTGCGGTCAGCTCCGGTGCTGGGTGCGTAAAACGTCACCCGCGAGAACAGAAGTTCACGTGGGTTATCGTTTTGTCGGAACTTCACACGAGAACACGTCCATTATTTAGCAAATGTGTGAAAATGTGTTGTGCTGCACGCTTTCGGGACCCTGTGTCACCGGGTGTGATGTAATGTTTACATTTCCTATTAGCGCGTGTGCTGTTTAAAAAGAAGAGTCAAGTTACAATTGTTTGTACACTCGTTTATTTTGAAAAAACACCGGATATTCAAGCCACACTTCCTGTATAGTTCGTCAGATTTCATCAAACTTGACGCGGATTGACTCCGGCGTCCGGAAAAAATTGATCCTTGCGGATTCTTTCCGTAGTGCCGTACAGCCTCCGTAACCGGACCCGCACCGCACGGAGCTAATGTGAGGCTTCAAAAGGGATTTTAATCTAACGGAATACCTGCGGGGGCCGCACCGGACCGGATCCGGATGCAGTGTGAGCCCGGCGTGAGGGTTCTGCTCAGTATCTTTGCTGTAGCCAGAATTTTTCTGGACTGAGATGTTGGATGTTTTTCCTGGATCTGCTGTAGCCACTCCTCCAGTTTGGGGGTTACTGCCCTGAGTGCTCTGATGACCACTGGCACCACTGATATCTTCACCTTCCAGACCTTCTCCAGATCTTCTCTGGTCCCTGGTATTTCTCCAGTTGCTCCTGTTCTTTTTTCCTGATGTTGAAGTCGCTTGGTAATGATATATCAACCACCACGGCGTTCCTCTGCTGTTTGTCCACCACTAACCCTCCTCCCACAGGATCTTAGCTTGGTCATTCTCCAACACCTTAGGAGGTGTTTCCCTGTTTGACCTTGGAGTTTCCAGTCCAGACTCTGTACAGATGTTCCTGTACACTATACCAGCCACTTGGTTATGGCACTCCATGTCTGCTTCCCTGCCAGTATCTTACATCCTGCAGTTACTGGATTGTCTCAGGGGACTCTTTGCATAGACTACAACTGGGGTCTGGTCGGGTTTGGTATATCTGGACCTCTGTGCTGTCCTTCAGTCCAGCTCTTTCTAGCCGTTAGTAGGTTTTCTTGAGATCAGCCACTTCAGTGATGCTTCAGTGGTCCATTCCAAGTAGGAGCTGGTCCTCTCATGACGGTTCCTCCAGTACCTCATCCTCTGTTCCCCATTGTCTGAGATATTCAGTGAGCATGTCATCAGTTGGGGCCTTATCCTTGATGTACTTATGGATCTTGGATGTTTCATCCTGGATAGTGGCTCTGACACTCACTAGTCCTTGGCCTCCTTTTTTATGGCTAGTGAACATGGAACTCTCCGTGCATGGTTAGGAGCTTTTTAGTCTTAACATCTGTAGTCTGTATCTCTTCCTTTGGTCAACTTATTATTCCTGAAAGGCATCTGATCACTGGCAGGGTGTAGCTGTTAATTGTCATGGGCTTGTTCTTGCCATTGAGCTGACTCCTCAGGACTTGCCTTATTTGGCTAGCTGCTTTCCTTGCTGCCTTTTCAGGGTACTTTTAACTATCTTCAATGTCTGCTATTGTTCCTTCAGGGAGTGAGACCCCCTCTGGACTACCTACCTAAAAAAGTGATTAAAACAAATAAAGAGCATTTAAATGCAGCTGCATAGATAAAAAACTCAAGGCTGAATGGCTTTTTTTAAAGGGGGGGAGAAATAGGTGTTTCCTGGATCAGCCAGAGGCAGGTGTTGTTGGGGAGGCCGTGGTAAGGATTGCAAAACAGGAAACACAGTGTCATGAAATCTTCTACACAGATACAAGGGTAAATGCAAATGGTGTGTAGGGCATTCAAAGATAGGGTTAGCGAGTGTGTGTGCTGCATGTGGGACACACAGGGCCCCCTGATGTCTTTTCTCTACATGCTTCAGTGAGCACAGGATGTGTTTGAGCGCAAATGGTGAACCTGAAGGTACATTTAAGTCTTATGGTGTTTCCTTAAATGATTAGAATGTATTATCACTGTTACTGAGGCTTCAGCTGACTCAGGACTAAAATTAAAAACAAAATGAAAACAGAAAATTAAAATCTAGGGCATCTGGTTCTTTCTTTTTGTGATTCCTTTATTAGCATATTTCTGTGTAATACACACATTCAACATGTTGTTATTTCCTTGAATCCTGAACAAGACTGAACGTGCACATCAGCCACTGATGACTAAAATACACTGTACACACATGTTGAACCAGTCAGACAGAACTCAATCCATTGTAGCGCTTCATTAGAAATATGAAATCATAAAGTCACAAGGTGAACTAGGACAGAAAAACTCTAAATGTTAGGGGAAAACATTTCTTCACCTAATTTAAGTAATCAGAGAGGAAATCCTTTTTTATGTTCATATTTTTATGTTAATAAAAGAATGTTTTAAACTTTTTTTCATTAAAGAGGCCATTTCACACAAATTTCATGACTTTGTGGTTATTTCTTAAGTATTAACCAGTAATATGAAACATTTCATACCTAAAAAACGTCAGGAAACACTGATTAACAGACCTTTCAATCTGTCTGCATCAAGATTCGGCTGGTTTTTTCAGGCTTTGGGCTGTAACTCATTAATCGTTATTCAAATTTGATGGACTCAGATTGGCTAACAAACTAGCCTATGAGAGCAAGGTATACTGTTTCCTACCCCGCTGCGCATGGCAACATCAGACGTCGTGTCTTCCTGTTTGCTACGTCTTATGCTAACAGCTTTTAGCTAGCAGCATGCTAGGCGTGGTTTCAACTGCAGGAGCTGATGTATCCTAACGAACAAAGGAGTTGTGATGAAACAGATACAGGCCGTTAGTACTCAGGAGAACTCGGGTTTTATCACCACCTGCGTAGTTTGAGAGATTAAAAGTGAAAGAGAAGTTGTTGACCTGTTTTCACCCACTATGAAGGTAAGAACACCTGTGGAGCTAAAACATTCAACAGAAACATCAGAAAAAACATTTTTAATGGAATGGCCTCTTCAAGAAAATAGAAATTCTGGTTTACTACTTTTCATAAATGCACCAGTGACACAAACCATCACAAAAAAATCCCAAAGTTTTGAATTGGCTGATTGAAGCAACAGTTATCAATGTTACCCTGTAAAATCTTGAAGAACAAATAAATCAATAAATCCAGGACACACGGGGTTTATAAAGTCAATAAATTACAACTTGAGAGCAAATGACATTTTTTTTAAAAACTAGTTGGTCATTAAACTAAACATAACATATCTCTGGCGCTTGAGTGGCCCCTGATGTGTGTGTGTGTGTGTGTCTTTTACAAGGTTTGTGGCAATAAAAGAATAGATAAACCATCTTTGTCTAAATAGATGCTTTAAGAACAAAAGTGTGGTTTCTGTAACAAAGCTGAGTGTTCGTTTGAGCTCAGTGGTACTATGAACGCTCTACAGTAATAATGTGAGTTACTGAGTGTTTCTCCTGTGTGTGTATTCTTGTGAAAGATGTTAACCTGCAGTAGGGAAATAAAGGTGTGATGAGGTCACATGTCTCTAAAACCCTGAAAACAGAGTGAACAGAAAAGATATATGAAAGCCAGAATGTCTTTGAGACCCTGCTGGAGACCAAAACCTGTCATAACACTGAGAATGCATACAATCAGAGCTGAAAGGTTATTAATTACTTACCTGTTATAGATACATTTTAAAGAACTGTTTGTCTGAATGGAGACGAGATTAGAGTAGATTATTGCTCATTTAAAACAACTCTAATCTCTAAACTTTTACAGTGGTCTTCATGAACACTATTTTGTAAATTTTTAGACTGTTGTCAGTTTTGCTTTACATGGTTAGTCCAGCAGAAATATTATGATATTCATAATATTTTTTGCCAGAAGTGCTACAGCTAGCTAGCTATATCATCATTTTCGTCAGGGTTCTAGCAGCTTGGGTTCTTGTTGCTTAAGAAAAACAATTCAAAGCTTTTATTTTTCCCAGTATGAGGAACTACTGTCCTTACTGTGGTGTAAGTGGATGTGTGTTTGTGTGTGTGTGTGTTTGAGGGGGGTTGTTCTCTGGAACAGGATGTAGCTGTGCAAACGCCTAAAAGCTTATTTTACTTGTGTTTGCACAAGAGGTGAAGCAGCAAAAACCCACATATCCTTTACAGTAAGCCTCAGGTCCGCAGTGCCCCATCGCAGGGACTTTACCCCGACTATCTGTCTGCCAAGGGTGTAACAAAAATAAAATAAATCTCAGATCACAATGTACTTCATCATAACATGGACTTTTAGATTCTCACTAAAAAGCAGAATATTTTACACATGTGTATCTAGCTGAATGGATAACTTGGCAAGCAACACGCTGGAATGCAAAATCATGCAAATAAGATGCAAAAAGTGAGTCAGCGATATGATGGAAAATTTATTTTTGGCTCAGAAATGCTTTTTTATCATACTGAGTAAGAACTGTCAGTATTAGCTCACGTTACTTATTTGGCCATAACAGTCCAGTGGAAACTAGTAATGTCTCATTTTCTTTTCTTTCTTTATAGATTTAATTATAAAAAATATTCTCATTAACTTGATTTTATTTTTTTCTTAAACAGAAAAATATTAAAGTCAGACTGCACAAGGGCAGTGATGAAACAAAACACCTGTTATGAAATTTAGCCAGTTTTCTTATTTTCATAATATCTAACAAAATGGGGATTTTTCATTTCCACGAACTGAAAATGTTATGTGGCCACAAACAGAATAAACCATCAAAATACAGACACTAATGAGGAAAGTAGCGGTTTTAAGAGAAAACAATGTGACACATTGACGAACCAATCAGAGGATGTAAAAAAAGTGTCTTTGCAATAGGTGGGTTTCAGGCACGTGACCTGGATGACATGCGCAGTACAGATGGAGGGCAGGAAGTAAATATGCGGCGCTTGTCAATGGAGGTTTCTATACCTGTCAGTGCCTATTGTGCGGATTTAGACCTGGGAGCAAAAGGGAGGTATACGCAGCTGATCACAGAATATGTAAGACGGGACCCATACCTCATGAAGATGAGTGAATTTTCGTCCGAACTGAAGGATTTGCCAACAATCGAGGCAGACATCACTAATTATCTGGTCCTGCAGACGTCATACTACACAAAACATCAAATGAAAGCCTACAAAAGTTTGGAGTGGATGGGTCCACAATCTTGGAGTAAAACGTCTCTGGGACGATTTTCGTTTGGTCTTTGCAAGGGTAAGTGTTTTATTTATTTATTTTAAGTGTAAAGATGTTAGTAGCTAGCACTAACTGCTACAACGTCAAACATGCAACACATCTTTACAACGTCGTTAGCTTAACGGTTATTCATCATTCAAGGTGAATCACTCGCAAAGATCAAATGAAACCCCTCTGAAGACCTGGATCATTGTGAAGGAGGAGGGCGTTAGGGGACTCTGCTCCTCCTGACCGAAGGCGGAGATTTAAAATCCACTTTTTCCGGCGTTGTTCTGTCAGTTTTCTGCATTTTTCACCTTTGTGGACGACAACTTTTGGAACTCTAAAAAAACGAGCATCCTTCTCTCTGTTACCTCGATTGGAACAACCATAAACTGCACAAAATCGAGGCATTTTCCCAGGCTTGAACAGGTCACTTCACTTCCGGCCCTCCGTCTGCACTTCGAACGCTGGTGTCTTAACAACGTGACGTAGGGTGCAACCAACCTATTGATCCACTTTTTAAGATAATAATACACATGACTTTTGTTGAGTCTCTGTGGTTGCACAACTTTCTACCAAACTACAGCTTTGTGAACTGATGCTAAGTGAAATGCTTTTAATCTTTAAAACTGTGCTGAGGCCAGTTATGTCAGGATCTGTGAGCCGCGGTGGTGTGTCTTTGTTTTTGTGTGTCGAGTGAGTCATCTTCCCAGATCTAGGATCTTCGCTGGAGAGTTGGAGCAGGCAATTACGCATGGCTGGAGGACGTTATGGTGGATGAGGAGAGGCAGCGTTTTTAAGCCACGGCTTGACAATCATTCATTGCCTGGTTGTTAACCTAGTGAGCTGCTCTCTGAATTTTTTCCTAGAGTTACATAGAAGTGTTTTTCCTAGTTCCTAGTGTGTTTTTTTGATAAAGTGTTTTTGCTGCGCTGATATAACTGCACATTCCCAGGATTACCTCTCAACGCTGACGCTCACTCTGTGCTGCTTTCCTGTGTCTTGTCATCCCCGGCGCTCCAGCACCCTCCATCTGCCTGCCCGCTCTCTGGCACCTGCTCACTCGACGCACCATCGCCTCACTGCACCTGCCTCCCCCTCACGCTGATCTTCATCCTGCCTTACCGTGAGTTCACCCATCCAGCTAGGCACATTCCCCTGTTGATCCTCTGGACTCCCACTAACTGTTCCTCTCTCCCGCAGACCCAGATCTCCCGAGTTCCCGCACTTTGCACATTTACCTTCCACTGTAAATTGTAAATAAACCTGTTTTCATCCAAAACCGTTGTCCGTGTGAGTCTGCATGTGGGTCAAACACCTCTCTGAGTCCATGACAAATTAAAGTTCAGCTTCAGCTGAATCCCTGAAAAACTCATCTCCATTTTGTTTAGCAGTTTTTTGCAGAAGTACCTAAGAATCTCACTTTGTCCCTAACTTTGGGACTTTTTGAATGTGCTACTTTGGCTCCACCAGCCAACCCCTTCACACCGGGCGATGACCACGCTATGCTCTGACCACACTACACAAGTTTTCTTTGTTCAAGATTCTCACGCGTGAGCTTTTCATTTAGTTTCTCACAATGTTTGAAGACTTTTCTAGACGTCCGATTTGATGCCTCCAGTTGTTAAAGCAGTACTAAACTAGAAAAGCACTCCGAGAGCGCAGACGTCCTCCAAGCAGACATATTGTAGAAAGTACTAAATTCCAGGATCTAGACTGTAATCCGGATCACCCCCTAAATCTAATCAATTGTTCCTTGGGTCATTTTTGACAAATTCCTGAAATTTTCCAAAAAAAAACCATCCATAAGTTTTTGAGCTATCCTGCTAAAAGACAGACAAACAAGCCCTGATTAACCGTTAGCTGTTGCTAGAACTGGTGTTCTGTTGAAATATGCTACCTGTTGAGATGTGCTACTGATTCCTTCTACACGTGTGTCGTTCTACAGTCTTGACTTCAATAAACAGATTTATGACTTATTTTTGTTTCTATATTTTTCCATAAATATATTTTATCTATCAAATAAATTCTCCCAGGACAGAAACACTAAATATTATGTTATTTTTACTTTCTGTACATTGTCAGAGCAACAGGCAAATGTTTGGACACACCCAGAGGAGAAGGACCCAACAATGGCTGATAAGGCCCCAGAGGGCTTTTATATAGAAAATATCAGAGAAGGATCATAAAAATATGTTTAAATAATTAACAGGAAACACTCACCATAAACAAGAATACTGTATAAACTTCTAATAACATCTTGTTATGAAATAAGTTGTTAATTCGTACTATGGAGGCATTTTTCATCAGGACAGCATAAATCATTAGAACACCACTTCCTGCTGAGACCTGAATTACTGAAGTTATTAAGTGTAATATAGGAGGACCAGAGACGTCCAGAGTGTCTCATATGAAGTGGGACAGGTTTATCAGTGACTATCGACTTAGACAAGTTTTATAAAGTTGGGAAAGTTATTTTGTACTGATTTAAATTAAAATGAACTCATAGTCACAGTCCAGTTTTTAGGTGCAATTCAGAAGATTCAAATTTGAAATGAAAAGAATTATTTTGCTAATAACAAATAAAATCAAGGGAGGGACTTTAATCTTGAACACAAATGGATGAGATATTTTCTGGAACACCCTTTTAACTATCTTTCAGTGTTAGATAATCACATTTTAACCTGTAATCCACTAACCCTAACAATTTAGGGAAAATACAAACTAAAATGAGTCCTGCAAACTTCATTTGAGACTACATTTAGAAAATACTACATATATATGTTTTAATTAAAACATTTTGGTTCAAATTTGAACCACATTGTCTTACTGGTAAAGAATCATGTGATGTTTGTCTTTGTTAACACATCTTAAAACCAGTAGTGCAGGTTTTTTTCTGTCATGACATGAATGTAGAAGAGGAAAACAACAAGTCTTAAAGCAGGTGTGCAGATGTCAATAACAATAAGGAAATCACCTTAATAAATGAAACATCCCAACAACTCAGAGTCATCAGCCAGTGTTGAACCAGCTCTGATGAGTCTGTGATGTTGGTCTTCTTCAACTTATGAACATCTGGAAATGTTAGTCTGGCTGCGTCTGTCCTGAACACTGATGGAGGCTTTTCAATCGTACAAATTAAAACATTTTTACTGGCAGAATAAAAATCATTGCTCAGTACTTTTAAGTATGAACACAATGTGTCAATCTGAGATCTAAAGTCTAATGGTGTTTGTAAGAAATATTCTATCAAATGACAGATTCAACTCAAAGTTTCAACTGAAAACAAAAATAAACAAAACCAACACAGCCGTCCGACTGGAAGGTCAAAGGTTAGGGTTAGCCACAGTTAGGGACCTTGTTGGAAGGCTTCTGTGAGGAGCAGGTGCTTATCACCATGACCTTGGAGTCATCTTTTACTCCATGTGCCTTGAAGACACTGTACACACAATAAAGACAGCGATTAAAAGTTGAATAAAAACACTGAGCCCATAATCATTCTTCAGTCTTATAAAGAGCAGGAAGAGGTGGTTAAGAAATCCTGCTGCATCCAGCAGGAATAAAAGAAGACCAAGAACCGGTCTGATAGCCATGACTAAGACTTTTGAAGAAAGATGGATGGAAGCGGTGGAAAAGAGAACAGAAGAAGAAAAAAGCTGCTTCACTGGCAGCTCCAGGCATATGATGAGAGCATGAGAGTGTCTCATATGGTCCTCTTGGCCACTCGCTGACATGTTGATAAACCCAGTGGACTCAGCAGGGAGACTCGAGGAACGCAGCTCGATTGACAGTTAGAGAAACTCTGTGCTACAGAGTCCAGCTAATGTCTATCTCCATGTTTGTTCTCATGAATCTAACCCTAACTAACCCTGTGGGTGTCTGTCAGACAGTCTCTAACTTTCCAACACTCCAACGCTGAAGCACAGCTCCTGGTTCTCTATCTGGTTCCACATAGTATCTATCTATATATCTACCACTGTATGATGGGCTCGTCCCTGCTCCCTCCTCCTCGTACCTGGACCGAAAAACGCCTGAGGTTTTTCTCGTGGGAAACTCTTGGAGAGGTATGTTGCTCTGTGAGCAAGGAGTGAGAGAGGAATCCCGTTTTTCTGGGTCCAGTCTCACTCCCTGTTCCGGGATCGTATCCAGGGCCCATCATCACAGCTGGAATCGTGTCAGGACTCGCAGAGGAGTTAGGAAATGCTCGCCTGTTCTCGCTTAGCTGGATTGAGTGGTTTTGGTTGTACACATCACTTTTGCTCTACTTTTGTTCCCTCACATCTTCTGATTCACCATCCCTTATTTTTCCAGAAGTTTTGTGTCTTCAATTCCCTTTAAAACAAACAGAATTCCAGTTTTTCACCACCAAAATACAATTAGTTTATTCTAAGAAACGATTTGTTTTAGGATGCCTTAGTGGGCGCTGCAGTGTGTTTAATTTAAAACCTAAACTACAGGATTTTAAAAATCTAGTTTTATCTAATAAGACATATAAAACCAATACAAACAGCTTTTCTGATCTTTAAACTGATGACAGACATGACTTATCAAACTTCCCTGGCAATAAGCAGCAACATCCTCCAGGAAGGAGATAAAAAGTTACCTGAAAAAATGTGCTGCTCTATTGGGAATTTGGATGTTTAGAAATGTGAAACAGTTTAAGGAAACATACAAATTGCACTAGATTGTACCTGAATGAGTTGTTTGCACAAAGTGCAACATTTAAAGACTTTTATCTTTTTTTTGGAGGAACCTGGAAAAACTCACACATGTGAAGGGACAACATACACAGCAAATTCAAAAGTGTTACATTTCCAGTGTTAGTGTTGAGTGTTAAAATACAGTGTTAATTTAACTCTTTTTAACTCCATGAGAGTAAATTCCTCAAAAGAGTTGGTGTTAATTTGGGGAGTTACATTTAAGCAACTCTGTCAAGTGTTGAATTTAAAATTAACTCTGAACAGAGTTGCTCATCAGAGCTGGGCAGGGGGCGGAGCCAATGCCCAGGTCTGAGTTTTACCCAAAATGCACTTGGAGGCTTGATCTGCAATTTAATTGTAAATTTGTGCATCATAAAGCTCCATGTAAGAGTTAAAATAAAGCCAATCATGCAGCACAACATTTTATAGATATTCTACATCACTGAAATTGGTTGCTCTTTTAAATCTTTCAGCCACCGTGACTCAAACCTGACTGAGGTAACCTAATACAAGCTGCCTAGTATATATTATTGTAAATAGTTCTCAGACTTTGAGCTTTTCTGAACTTAAATTGTGAAGGGGGCTTCACCTTCTCCTCTCTATGGTAGAGGCCTTCCTACGTTTATGTCACAGCGTGTTCATCGGACAGTCTCAAATGTAGAAGATCAATGACAATGTTGTCCGTTATAAAAGTTGTGCTTAACTCTATCTGGAGTTAAACAGGCAATAGAACTAACTTTTAACTCAATGGTCAAGTGTTAAAAAATCAACACTGATTTGTGTTTGTAAGTGTTAAATTTTAACTACAAACAGAGTTAAAAGAAACTCCATCTCAGTGTTAAATGTCCAACACTTTCAGTAGTGTTGTTTTAACACTTTGTGGTGTGACTCATATAGACACTTTGAAAGTGTTGAATTTAACTCCAGTAGAGTTAAATCAACCCTGTGTAGAAACTCCACACAGAGAGGTCCTATCTAGGAGTTGAACCTGCAACCTTCTTCTTCTGAGGCAACAGCGTGGCCCAACATAAATGTTTTATCATTTTTATGGGGAGTAATGAAAGATAACATGAAGTAGTACAATTTTTCATACTGTAAAGTTGTTCTATCAATGTGTCTTCAGAATTTTTACTGTTAGATTTCTTCAAATAAAGCCAAGCAGGGAGGTTTTCTAAAACAGTTTCCTGTTTTCCATTTCATTCTGCTCTTAAATATTTATTATACTGGTACCTCAAAAGAATTTGTATTTTTTTTGCAGTTTTCAATCCGTGTCCCTTTCAGATCTTAAAACACTTGGTTAAGGATTCATTATCCCCAGAAGAATAATTTATTTTATAACACACACCTATAAGTACTTATGAAAAAACTGCTGCAGATGCCAGTTTAAGAATTGTTGTATGTATCAGTATGAGTCATGAATAAACTGGGAAAGTGTTTTTATTTCTTTAGATATTCAAAGTGTTGCCTTTGAACAGGATGGTCTGCTGCTTTATCAAAGATATTAATGGATGTTTTTATTTGCACAAATGAAAAGTGAAGAACATATTAGTAGAATTTAAAAAATACCTGGGAAATAACTTTACTCTGCGCACCAACCAGCTAAAAATGTGCTTCAATAACTCAAACACCCAGATGAAAAATAGACCTTTGAAAAGGAAAGTTTCTTGTTTTTTTTAGAATGCAGATACTTAAAAAAACATAAAATCCTATATTTTAAGGGCGGCTGCAGCTTAGGGTTAGAGCAGTTGTCTCCCAATCGGAAGGTTGGGGCTTCGATTCCACCACCACGTGTCAAAGTGTCTTTGGGAAAGACACTAAACTCCATGTTACCCCCTGATTTGCATATCGGGTTGTGTGAATAGGTACATGTAAAACTTGTAGTGTGAAAGTGCTTTGAGTCTGAATGAGTAGAAAACACTATACAAATACAGGAGATTTACCATTTAAAAGCAGACATTAGTGTGTCGGGAGAGTTGAAAATGAAATAAACAAGTTAATAATATAAACTTCCTTCTTATACATCTGACATTCCTGTTTCCCAGAAAGAGAAAATGAAACAACAGTCTGAAAAGTAAGAAGACGATTTGGGAGTTGAGTCACACCCACACAAGTTTACATTGTAGCCAGTCAAACAGATCCAGTTCTGTATTTCAGAGTATCTTGTATCATTGCAAACATCAGTCTCATTAAACGGGATTATTTTATTCTCATTTGTCCTGGTAAATGTCACAACTGAATTTTAAAAACAAACCAAAAGCAGATGTTTTTCCTGATATAAAAATCTTTCAAAAAGCTCCTTTTCTCCTTCTGCCATTAAATACTATTGATATTATTAATATATCAGTCACTGGAACATAAAAGCAAGCAGCCAATCAGAGAGTCAAACATGTACTAAATGAAAGAATTGACAGGTCATGTGTCCAAACTCCTGCATAGACTGTTACTCACTCACATAAACACGACACATGAAGTCCTTCTTTAAAATGGGAAACCCCAGAAGAGACCCGGTAAGTCTCTGGATTTAACCCGAGACAGTGGACGGGGGGGACAACAGGAACTGAGTGATATTCACCGTGAAAAGAGTACGAGCAATATGCAATCACATGTGATCACATACGCATTCGAGGACTTGATGACGCAAGTGACGCCGTGGGGATATAATCACTGTTACTGCATCTATGTACACATGTAAAGACTTTCCCTGCTGCCCTGCACAGTGTGAGATGATGTTTCTATCTACAGAGAGAAAATCAGCAGAGGTCAAGCTGGGAGTTGTAGGGAAGTAAAATAACAACATAATGAAATCAGTTATTTTCACTGGGAAGCTATTTGAATCTTTATTTTACGGTGTAAACACCTCACAGAGAACTCAGCAGTAGGAAGTTTGATGCAGGAGGAACAATAAAAGCAAATAACAGCTCGTATTTCATCCATCATGTCTACCTGAAGCAGCAGGTGGGTGTGTATACAAAGCAGCAGGAGGAATCCGCTCACACACAGCAAATACACGCAAAAGAAAAAAGGGGAAACTCTCTTTCAATGAGGTGAACAATACTTGACATATCTTGTCATATTTTTTACTACACACTTCCTCTGTTTGTGACAACTTCCCCACAGTTTTCACTACCCTTACTACTACAAGCTGCCGATGAATGAAGAAAGATCCACACGCAGAAACACATGGAAGCACGGACAACGAGAAGAGGGTTGTTTTGCAACAAGAAAGAGGAACGCGAGTGTGTCACTCATTCTTTTTGTGATGCAACAAGGCAACTCAGTAAACACGTTGTAACACACCACCATCGCTTATCCAGTCTCCTATGCAAAGTATCATGTATCTACAGAGGGAATTTTCATTTCAAAGAAACTCCTGTTAGTCTGGGATGTGTGTGTGTGTGTGTGTGTGGGAAGGGGGGGGGGGGGGTGACAAGGGGAATCTCTCTTTCCCACACACACACACACACACACACACACACACGTCTGAACAGACTGACCCTGCTGCGTGCACTCGCTCTCCCTCCACTCCCAGCTTCCACCTCTTCAGCTCTGCAGATTTGCATGAAGATTTAACAGTCAAATGAGATGCATGGGAGCGTATAGGGTGTATCTCTGGAGAACAAACTCCTTCAGAATTCCCCCTTTTCCTGGGATATTCCCTGATCACGTCCAATGAAAAGCTCACGTGAGATTAGAAGACACTTAAAGCTGTTTGAAATTGTTGGATTTTACAGGACATTTGCAGCATTGTTGTTGTTCACTTGTTTGTTTGTTTGCTTGTTTGTTTTTCACTAGGTGACTGAGATAATAGTTTTCCATGTCTTCCTGCTGCTGTTGTTGTTAGTTTACTATCTAGTTTCAAGTGTTTTTTATCATTAGCAAACAAAACGAATAATAATTGAATTATCATATGTCAGCGATATTTTCTACAATTTCTGCCATCTGATATTTATTCATGCAGGTTTCCGAGTACTGATCATTTACTGCTATAATAAGATGCTCAGATGTGGATTAATAAACCCGTTTTTACAGCGACACTCAAAGTGCTCCATCATTTTTAGTGATTTCGGACCTTCTCTCTCACCCCAACACATTATTCATGATACCTCTCAGGTGGCATCACTTTAGTGTGAGGTGCGTTTTTTAAAATGTGCACAACCAGCATGACAAAAAAAGCTGAAAATTTCACAGATATCAAACTTATTTAAAAATCACACAGCTATAAACAGAGTATATCTGATCTTTGGTCATTTCAACTCTAGATAACAGAAATTCTAATAGGTTGGTTTTAAATTGGATTTCAACAAACTTTTTTTACTCCACATGCTT
>SSNP01000079.1:2671499-2683486 GCA_006937955.1 Pachypanchax playfairii | reverse complement strand
TGTGAGGGCTGGAATTTCCGAGAAGCTGAATTTGTCACTCGTGTTGCAGCAGCTAGTTGTTGTTAGCCGTGAAAAACTCCACAGTACTCCGTTGTAGAAAGGACGTCAACAAACATTTATTGTATTCCACAGGTACGTCTCAAAAAACAGGAGTGATCCAGAAAACCATCGTTATAAAAACTAAAGTTGGCTGAATATCGTTATAAAATGCTACAACTACGGTACAAAACTGTATCGCCTCAGCCCTTTCATTGCCCTCTGCCCCTTGACCCCGGAAGCACTTGCGGCACTAAAATCGGAAATTCTACCAGTTTCTTAAAGAAGCAAATAACAAAATAAACTTACTTCTATATTAATTAACAATCTCCTGGCTTGGTCTGTTCAACTAAACTTCTTAAAACATGAATATTATACATATATATCAGAATAAAATGGGCTCTTAGCTGCAGAAAATCCCCAACTGCATGAAGAACCACAAATAACTTTAATTCTATATCATAGTCCAAAACTGTGTGTTTAGGCTCCTACACTGGCTTTCAAACAATACGGGCAGACAGAGATTTGAAGAGGAGTTTGTCAGCTGATCACATCTGCAGTCACCTGTTGGGGAAGCAGCATCAGAACAAGTGACATGAAGAGGCTGAACAGATGGATAAGGAGGACTGATTCTGTCCTGGAGACTGAACTGGAGTCTCTTGAGTTGATTGTCCAAAGGAGGATGAAGAACATGATGGAGAACCCTCATCATCCTCTTCAGAACACAGTAACTCAACAACAGAGTGTCTTCAGTCAGAAGATTCTTCATAATCCGCTGCAGCACAGACCGCTACAGGAGATCCTTCCTGTCCACAGCTAGAACCCGCTACAGGAGATCCTTCCTGTCCACACCTAGAACCCTCTACAGGAGATCCTTCCCGTCCACAGCTAGAACCCTCTACAGGAGATCCTTCCTGTCCACAGCTAGAACCCTCTACAGGAGATCCTTCCCGTCCACAGCTAGAACCCTCTACAGGAGATCCTTCCTGTCCACAGCTAGAACCCTCTACAGGAGATCCTTCCCGTCCACAGCTAGAACCCTCTACGGGAGATCCTTCCTGTCCACAGCTAGAACCCTCTACAGGAGATCCTTCCTGTCCACACCTAGAACCCTCTACAGGAGATCCTTCCTGTCCACACCTAGAACCCTCTACAGGAGATCCTTCCTGTCCACACCTAGAACCCTCTATGGCTCCCTGAAAAAGAACTGAGCTACAACAACACTTGAATTTCCCTTCGGGGATTAATAAAGTATTTTTGATTTGATTTGATTTGATGATGACATCTGACACTCCATGATGGCATCAAGAGAGCAGTCGTCTGCGCGTCGCTCCTGCTTCACCTTCGTTTTAACCTAAAGCCTCCGAGCTGATGTATCATGGAGGTGAACCTGTCCATCTCTGCAAAGTGTTTTAACACTCAGACACAATAACTAAAAAACAGCTGTTCAACAAGAATCATCAGCATATCAGTTACATTTTCTATTGCTGCTCCTCTCACTTTAATACAACATGATCAGTGTATGAGGAGTGTATAATTCTAAAGTCCTCATGGTGTCAGTTTTCTTACATGTTATTATAATTACTGATCATGTGCAAATAATTATGTAAAACATTCAACAGGCTGCTGGAAGGAGCTGTTTAAGTTTATTATTCAGAGAATATATTTGTATTCGAGTAGAGAGACGATATCAACATGCTGCACCGTGAAAAACAAAACAAAGGACATAAACAGTAGGACATAGTTTTGTGTAATCTGAGCACATGTTTCTGTGAAGCTCAGTTACTATTTAACATTTTTCTGGTTCATTTGGCTCAAACACTAAGAGGAAGTGATTCCATGCAGCAGCTTTTCCTCCTTTAACCACAGAAGATCGTGTAATTTATTTCTTTTGAGAATCTCCATCACTCAAGATCACTGAGGTGTCTCAGCAGAGGATCAACACAACCTTTTACTGAGTCAAAACCGAAAGCTTCATCATTAAAGAAGGCTGAGCGTTCTCCAGGTCCTGAGATTGTTTTTGAATATTTTAGCTCCACAGGTGTTCTTACCTTCATAGTGGGTGAAAACAGGTCAACAACTTCTTTTTCAGTTTTTATCTCTCAAACTACGCAGGTGGTGATAAAACCAGAGTTCTCCCGAGTTCTAACAGCCTGTATCTGTTTCATCACAACTCCTTTGTTTGTTAGTATTCATCAGCTCCTGCAGTTGAAACCACGCCTAGCATGCTGCTAGCTAAAAGCTGTTAGCATAACGCCTAGCATGCTGCTGGCTAAAAGCTGTTAGCATAAGACGTAACAAACAGGAAGACACAACGTCTGACGTTGTCATGCACAACGGGGCAGGAAACAGTATACCTTGCTCTTTCAGGCTATTTTGTGCCAATCAGAGTCCAGCAAATTCGAATAATGAATATGAACGAGCTGCTGCTCGAGGCCTGACGGAAGGAGACGGAACCACCTGAATTTTAACACAGACAGATTGAAAGGTCTGTTAATCAGTGTTTCCTGACGTTTTTTAGATATAAAATGTTTCATATTACTGCTTAATGCTACGGGGACGCCGTCATTGTCGACGATGCCAGGGACCTTGTTGTGTTTAATTGAACATAGCTTCCTAATCATAAAAGATAGAGACTTATTTTTTTCCTCCTCTAAATCGGGAGAATCCAAGCTTTCAGACGGTAGTTCCGGCATCACTTTAGCCCATTCACAAGGGATACAGTGTCGTGTCAAAGTCGGTGTTCCAATCAGAGCCTTTGTCTTTTGTGCATGACGCGCGGTTATTCATTGATATTTATTGTGGGTTTTTCTTGAATAAAGTGTGATATTCTAATTTTCGCCTAATTTTTATTTTTTGTTTTTTATTCTAATACTTTTTATTTCAAGCAAAGGAGCCTCATTTACACAGCAGTTTATGATATTTCAATTCTAAATAAAAAAAACAAGGTATAGAACATTATGGTGTTTTAGTAGCATTTAAACTAAAAAAAGTCAGGCGAGGTTTATTTCTCCAAAAACCCCTTGGTCCCCAGAGGGTTAATACTTATCAAATAACCACAAAGTCCTGAAATTTGTATGAAATGGACTCTTTAACTGATGTTAAACTATGAACACAGAAACATTAACACACTTATCAACAGCTGATATCCAAATTGTTCCAGTACAAATCCTGTCACAGCAAGTCTAAGTGTGTGTTCTGAAGGTTAGTTTAACAGCCTAAAGCTGTAGTCTGAAAGTGTAACGTCAGAGATACGTAGTGTCCTACAGCGAGAGAACAGTACAAAGTAAATGAGAACAAAAGGAACTAAATATTAGAATATTATCAGGAATCACACGGTCTCTATATTATATTATTAAGTGTAGGTTTTTAAAATTAATAATCAAAGCACAGAATTAAACTTTAAAAATAACGACATTGAAGGGTTTTGTCAAAATGAATTAATTAAAATTCCATCAAATATTTTTTCTTGTCTGTTTTTCTGACAATTTGATTTGACATCCACTTAAATTAACAACAATAAAAAAGAAGGAAAAACCACCAGGTTTATTTTGATTGTTCATTAAACTCAAAATCCAGAACTTTACACTGAAAAACACTCCATCAACAAAAGAGAAGTGTGTTCAATTTCAAACTGAAGATTTCTGAGAAACGTGATGTTTTAACCAAACACAGTCCTCTGATGTGTAACATCATGTGTTCCTGTTACAATCACAACACTCAGACATTTTATTGTAACACTGGAAAACAGGATCCTGTCATGTTAAACACATAAAATCAAAAACCTTGCGGTCATAAAACCAGAGAACGCAGTTTATTTACAAGCTTTTGAAGTGCTCCACATAATTTCTGCCCTCTTTAAAAAAACACCTGCTTCTGAAGATTCTCAACATCTTCAAAGGCTCTTGTGGTTTTCTGCCTCCGTCCTCCGCATCGTTTTAAAAAAATGTTTGGGATGTAAACTCACAAACTCAGCGATAATCTACTCAGGAAAAAAACAGGGTTGCAGAAAAGAAAATGTGAGGAGGAAGTGAGGAGGAGAGAAGGGAAGGAAAAGGAAATGAGGAAGGAAACGAAGCTGCGAGGTTGTTAGAAAACGCTGACGTGTGCAGCGCTCTGACACACCTGGACGGATGGTGACAGAGATTTGTTAATGGTGGACATCCCACGAGTGACATCACATGCTTTTCTGTTGCCTGGCAACCCAACCAACCTCCTTGCAGCCTTATGGTTTTATTATTATTATTATTATTATTATTATTATTATTATTATTATTATTATTATTATTATTATTATTATTATTATTATTACTGGCTGAGTATCCTTCAGCTTTTTTTCTAAATCTTCACTCTCCTTTCAAGGTTGATGCAGTGTCAAACTTCTCAGAGCCGACGTCAGAAAGGAAACCTCCACGAGGAAACCTGCAGCTGACGGAGACGATTCCCACGGGGAGAAGCTTCATGCACCCCCCACTCCCCCCACACGCACACACACTTAAACACACGCACTAACGGTTAGCCTTAGAATTAGTATTTTATATTTATTAGATTTAAAAAAAAACTAAATCAGTCAGACAATTGTTCAAATAATCTACGTCAGGTACAGAAACCTGAGGTGAAATTGTAGATTTAAATGTAACTGAAACATGATATTACAAAATCCCACAATGTCCCACAATACAACATCATGCGGTTCTACACGTCCCTTCACCTCTGCTGACAGATCAGATCATGTTTCAAGTTTTAATTTGTAAAACCTAAAGTAGACAGAAACGCATTCACCACAGTCCAGGTGGACCACGTTAATGACGCCGTGGTGCCTGATGTGTTTACTGCTGCAGGATTTAGAAGATTGTTCTAAATGGATCCTGGATTTGAATGGCAGCATTTAACCACCTGAACTCTGAAATGAGATTTCTTTTGTCTCTGTGAGACACTGTCTGGTGAACAAAAGGCAATTAAAATAAAAAAAGATAATAAATAAGAAGAAAATGACGGCACGAGCCACAGCTCGGAAGTTTGTTGGTCTATTTAGCATTAGAGAAAATACAGACGTGTTATTTGTTCATTCTAAACACTATTACACTGAGCTAATTAGCACAAACTTCACTAGACAATAACTCAATATTTTCCTCTCCTGCTCTTTTCTTTCCTCTTCATCTTCTATAGAATTCACACACACACACACACACACACACACACACACACACACACACACACACACACACACACACACACACAAGTGTGTTTTGGTATCCTTATGGGGACCGTCCATTGACTTCCATTGATTTTAGTAACTAGATTTATACCTAACCCAAACCCTTTTACTAACCTTAACCATTACTGATCTATAACTAACCCTAAGACTAACTAAAACTCTATTCACACCATACCTATAAACCTAACCCCTAACCCTAAAAAGGGGAGTCCCCCCCATGGGGACCAGGCTTCGGTCCCCACAAGAACCCTCGGACCCCAGAAAGATAGTAAAAGTCAGGAAACGGGTCCCCAGGAGGTCAGAAATACACACACACACACACACACACACACACACACACACACACACACACACACACACACACACATACACACATATATCTGCCCACACAATACTTAGGATGTCACATCAGATCTGAACACAGAAAGCTGATGACACCAGATACGCTGTATGTGCAAACATTTAAACTCACATGCACAGAGGGTGTTTTTTTAATCACATTAGTACAAACACACACTCATCCAGGTGCAAACCTCCACAGGCACCATGCCAGTCACTCAGGCAGGCTGCCAGTGTGTGAGACAGAAGGGTGGTTGTGTTGTAAATGTCAGGTGTCCTGCTGTTCCAGCCAGCATGCGTTTTACCACTAAACACTCATCTAGAGACATTTAACCGCACTTAGATCCACAGCATGCAGAGCTGAATGAGCAGGAAGGAAAACTTCTAACAGGAATAGTAGCAAGAACTGGGGAGTCCGAATTAATCTTTCAGGAGATCCGGTTAGTAAAACCCTAAAAAAAACACTATTATTCTTTTTCATTTACGCGATATTCACATTTCCTCCTCGAGAATGATTTATCTTTAACTCTTATGTCAAATAATTGAATGTGAGTCATTTAAGCTGGTGAAGTTTGTCCTGCTCATGAAGACAATCTCTGCAAAAGATCAATAACTCTACCAGGAGAAAAAGTTTCAATAGTGATGGCTTATTTACTGTGTTCCCATGGTAACCAATAAAACTATACACTCAGAACAATGGAAACTAGCCAGTAATTCTACTGGCGTTACGTTGAGTGTCTTTTTGTGTGATTGCTGCAGCAAATCTACGTTAAAAGTAACATTTTAACATTTTCTAATTTATTCCATTTGGTTATATGTGTGGGCATGGATGGAATCCATTACACAATAAAAATCTTTATCCTGAGTTAGACTGTGAGGTTGTTTACATGTATAAGTATGTTGTGTTCATGTACCTGGGAAAGGCTGGAAAAGCCAAGGTTGCGGCAGCCGTTGCAAGGAGTAAAGGCTTCCCAGAATCCAGTTGGACCACAGCTCTTCTCTGCCTCGTCCTCCTCCAGGGCGGGAGCAAGAGGTGGAGTCGGCCGCTGTCGGCACAAAAACCACATCGCTGTCACCAGACTGGCAGCATTACGACTAACAGTTAGAACGAAGATATCTAAAATATCTGACAGCGTCACAACCAGGATTCAGTGATTCTGATCAGTGTAAAACGAGCTGATCACTAACATACTCAACATGTGGAAAGTCTGCGCCACCAAAATCTGCTGATTGAGGCTACATCCTCGGTAAGGTGTCCAGAATTAGATTCGTTTATTTATTATTTTCCTCTCAAAACCAAAATCTTGAAGCCCCTCGAGTAAAAACCTCAGAATGTTTAAAAAGCCAGGGGCATTATCACAATTCAGGCAACTAATCATGTGAGCAAAACTTGTCACTATGGCAACCAAGAAAAAGGAAAAGAGGCAGGTCTGACCATGTCCGTCAAAAACAAGCTGTTCTTTTACAAAATGTTAGAAAAAAAACAAAGAAAAATAAAACTAAACTAAATCTACCAAAACCAAAACGCTGCTGCTACTGATGAGCTGCAAACATCTGGATCACGGTAACAACATTTCTATATGAGTAAGAGTCAAAAATACAAAGAAAGATGTTATTTTAAATATAAAACTCAATCTGTGGTGGTGAGTTAGAATCGGGTCTCCTTGATTGATTGGTAGGTGTTTATTTACTGATCAAAGATATTAAACCAAAAACAAGAACATGAAGATCCAGAGAAAAACAGCTGGATTAAACTATAATATTTTACATGCTGACTTCAGTTTCATCGTTTTGTTTCTTCAATCTGCAGCTTTGCATTAAATATTTCATATTAAATGAAATAAAACTTCTGTTTGATTGTAAGATGAACCATTTATATCAGCTAAATAAGCTAAAAGCTGAACAATGAGCATACTGAGTCTGGCATTAATCTGCCAAAAAATTATGCAATCATAAGTTGGATGAAATTTGACTTTGATATTTGTATCCAGGAAATAAAATGAACATTTCTTCACACAATTGAAATGAATTATTCAACCTTCCTTCTGCAAAGCTGCTAGAGCTCCTTAAACAAATAGCACGCTTTAAAGGAGAAGAAATGTCTTCAAATTGCTGCTTGCAGATCGACTGTGACTCGGCCCAGAAAGAGCAGTAATAGCAGAATGAAGGTAGCTCACTCACATGCACACCGAGTCTTTTCCTGAGGCTCTTTGGCGCTCAGGGGGACAGGTGTGTGGATGAGCTGTGTGTCATGAGGTTTTGGAGAGCAGATACCTGATATCTTAGTGAATCATATGCTCCAGCTGAGGACACAAACCACAGATCATGGCAGAGACTATCACCACAGAGGACCCAGAAACAATGGCAGGTAAATACCACCATGCAGCGACAACAGAGAAAGACTCGGGAAATTATGTTAGAAAACATGCTTAGAGTAAAACCAGGTCAAACCTTAATAAGATAGAGAGGAATGGAACGACCAACGGAAAGAGCAAAGTGGAGATGGAAGGAAAAAAAAAAACAAAAGGTCACCAGTCGCTCCAGACTGCAGAGGGATCTCTGTAACAATCCAGTATTGATCGATGTAAAATGGACTGCAGTCCTCATGAGCACATAGTGCTCTGTAAGCAGAGATGGTAGTTAAATCCTTTCATTACAGTAAAAATCTGAGTTCTATCAAAAAGATCAACATTAAATATTAATCACAGAGATCTACACAAACAATCAATACTGCACAAGCTGCGAGATGAAAAACATTAAAGCTTATTTTTCTTATCAGTGAAATTCGTTTATTTGATGGAGGGAACTGATAAACTGATCAGAACATTTAAGTTGAATATATTGATCAGAAAGTGTTTGTGGAGATTACATGACTTGAGTATGGCTTTGATTGATGAATTATTTATTTTTCGTTATATGTTGTGTCCTGATGTTTTGACTTTTAATAATAAAACATCTGTGAAAAGTCCAACTGTGTAGAATTGTGATCAGATATGAGTAGCCAGGGTTCTTCAGATGAGAGGCACCAGTTCAAAGTGGCCTTCAGAAGATGTTTTTTTCAGAATGCACAAGTTTTTGTCGTGAGATACATCATTAATTCTCACTGAAATAACCCTCATGGTTTTAAGTTTCTATCCACTCTGGTTCATTCATGTTTTAGGTCTTCTGTGTTTTCTTATCATGAGTCATTTAAATCCACCATCTCATTAAAAAATCCATCCTAAATATAATCCTATCAAAACTCTCATTTGGTCATCACTTTAGTTCAAGAGATGCCCTCAGCTGTAATTTGATCAGGAAAAGCTGTTGCTAATGAATAAAGAGCAGTTGGTACAGCTGCAGATAATATGGTACTAACAGCAACAGTCACGCAGCACTTGTTGATGTGGAGCACATCTTCGTGTACTCTTAGGTTGGTGAATTTTACAAATTATCTCCCACAGACAGTAAGCTGGCTCAAGAATGACTCAGCGTTTAACTGTTGGATGATGATGAACTGCTGGATTCGACTAAATGCTTCATTAAATCTAGTTATTCTGTGTTGATGAGATCGAAATGTGCTGTTCCTGTTCAGAGTAACGGGGAGGTGGCGTCTATCTCTAGCTCTCATTGGGTGAGAGGCGGGGTCACACCTGGACAGGTCGTCAGTCCATCACAGGGCCACATATAGACAACCAATCACACACCCAGGGGAAATTTAGATTTAGCAATTAACCTCATGTATGCTATTGGTCTGTTGAATGAAGGTGGAGTCCCCAGAAAAAGCCCACAGAGAACATGCAAACTCTATGCAGAAAGGTCCAGGCTTGGGTTTGAACCCAGGAACAAGTGCTACCAACTGCACCACCGTGCAGCCTTCAAATAGATACATATAAATACAATCTGGAGATGCCCTTCTCCTTCACCTGGACAGATCAATAAAAATATAAAGTTTAATGTATAAGTATTGATTATTTTTTCTAAACATTTAAACATTATTTCCATTTGAGAAACTTTAAACCCCTCAAAGCTCAAATATTTTGTTTTAGTTCCTTCATCAAATCTATGGTCATAATGACCCGTGCAAACAGCTGCAAACATCCAGCAAATGATTTTTGGACCATTTCCTACAGCCTCCTGAAGGCTACCTCGTTAGAATCCAGCGTTTGTAGCTTGTTTGTAAGTTCATGGCCAGATCAAAGGCAGTCCAATGAATGAGCCACGAAAACTCTCTTCTGGTACAGGAAAAAATAGCTGCCTACACTCTCAGAAATAGAGGTACGAGACAAGGACATTTTTGTACCTATAGGTAAATTGTTTTAAAATGTTCCCTTAAAAGTACAATATTGGTCTTTAAAAGGTCAGAAATGCTCCTTAGAGTGTTCAAATTGATATAAAGTATAAATTTGTACCATTTCAACTGCACCTGCAACCCTGGTCAAGGCTGGTTAATCTCCATTTTATTAAGTGTCTTCCATCATTTTCAATATTATGTTTCAGAATGTTGGTTTAAGACTTTAAAATGTGGCAGAATTTTACAGTTTTAGTGGAAAAACTTCATAAGGTACAAAAATGGACCTGGACTACAGGGTACGTCCCCAGAGACAAGAATTTGTCCCCTTCTTGTCGCTGGGGGTGTACCCTGTAGTCCAGGTCCATTTTTGTACCAGCTGCAGCTGTAGGAACTGCAGCTGGAGTCTTCAAAGAGTTATTGCCATCTTGAAAATTACAAACTTTTACACAAATTTTCTAGCACATGTGAAGATCAACACAGAATTTTGGAGATACTGGATGGCTGTCATTTATATTCCCCGACAAATCAACAACTTGAGGTAGCCTTGAGTTGCACATGGGGGGGGGGCATCCGACAACATTGGACAACAGTTATTCTAAGATGGCTGTGAGTATACTTTAAGAAGGTAAAACTCTATGGCCATCGTACGGCAGATAATCCTCAGGATGCCTCAAGTTGCTCTTACAGAGTTCCTAAAAAGGCTGTAGGAAACTATTCCACCTCCACGAATGTCTACAAACTCCAGGTTTTAAAGGAACTGGGATATTTATATGATCCCATTTAGTTGAAATTGATCTTCCTGGTTCACTCTAATCATCCTACAGTTTACACCTGTTAGTCCATTCAGATTCAACTCCAATGTATTATTTGATTTCCTCTCGTTAATCATCAGCTTTTCTTACTTGAGAGTTTCTTAATATTTGGTGCATTTGGTTTTATCGCGTGTTTCAAGCTTTGGATTTAGGAAACCACTGTGACTTATAAACTCTTATCTTTTCATCATCCTCCCTCACCTGTCACTCACCTCCAAATACAACACAAACATCTGAACCTTCCAAACACAAACCAAACGTCCAAAAGCTCATTTGAAAACACTCATTAACACTCATTAACAGGCACCGAGCCACTGAAAGAATCCTGAGTGTGTTGGAGAGTTGATTTGAGTTTTATTTATGACTAATGGGCACACTGAATCACATACTAATGGTCTTGGCAACATGTTCTGAGACAGACCCGGGGCACATAAACACACACACACATGTCCGTAATGGAACACAAATTAGTGCTTTCTGATAGAGAGGGACACAAGATGGATTGAGATAATTACAACCTAAGTGAGCAGATGTGTGTCTGTGCGTGTGTGTTTTCAGTTCTTACACAGGTAAGTGAAGCTGTAAATGCCTGTTTCACTATACAGTGGGGCAAAAAAGTATTTAGTCAGCCACCAATTGTGTAAGTTCTCCCACTTAAAAAGATCAGAGAGGCCTGTAATTTTCATCATAGGTATACCTCCACTATGAGAGACAAAATGAGGAAAAAAAATCCAGAAAATCACATTGTCTGATTTTTAAAGAATTTATTTGCAAATTATGGTGGAAAATAAGTATTTGGTCAATAACAAAAGTTAATCTCAATACTTTATTATATAGCCTTTGTTGGCAATGACAGAGGTCAAACGTTTTCTGTAAGTCTTCACAAGGTTTTCACACACTGTTGCTGGTATTTTGGCCCATTCCTCCATGCAGATCTCCTCTAGAGCAGTGATGTTTTGGGGCTGACGCTGGGCAACACGGACTTTCAACTCCCTCCAGAGATTTTCTATGGGGTTGAGATCTGGAGACTGGCTAGGCCCCTCCAGGACCTTGAAATGCTTCTTACGAAGCCACTCCTTCGTTGCCCGGGTGGTGTGTTTGGGATCATTGTCATGCTGAAAGACCCAGCCACGTCTCATTTTCAATGCCCTTGCTGATGGAAGGAGGTTTTCACTCAAAATCTTACGATACATGGCCCCATTCATTCTTTCCTTTACACGGATCAGTCGTCCTGGTCCCCTTGCAGAAAAACAGCCCCAAAGCATGATGTTTCCACCCCCATGCTTTACAGTAGGTATGGTGTTCTTTG
>SSNP01000079.1:2605307-2670604 GCA_006937955.1 Pachypanchax playfairii | reverse complement strand
TGTAAAGGAAAGAATGAATGGGGCCATGTATCGTAAGATTTTGAGTGAAAACCTCCTTCCATCAGCAAGGGCATTGAAAATGAGACGTGGCTGGGTCTTTCAGCATGACAATGATCCCAAACACACCACCCGGGCAACGAAGGAGTGGCTTCGTAAGAAGCATTTCAAGGTCCTGGAGGGGCCTAGCCAGTCTCCAGATCTCAACCCCATAGAAAATCTCTGGAGGGAGTTGAAAGTCCGTGTTGCCCAGCGTCAGCCCCAAAACATCACTGCTCTAGAGGAGATCTGCATGGAGGAATGGGCCAAAATACCAGCAACAGTGTGTGAAAACCTTGTGAAGACTTACAGAAAACGTTTGACCTCTGTCATTGCCAACAAAGGCTATATAATAAAGTATTGAGATTAACTTTTGTTATTGACCAAATACTTATTTTCCACCATAATTTGCAAATAAATTCTTTAAAAATCAGACAATGTGATTTTCTGGATTTTTTTTCCTCATTTTGTCTCTCATAGTGGAGGTATACCTATGATGAAAATTACAGGCCTCTCTGATCTTTTTAAGTGGGAGAACTTACACAATTGGTGGCTGACTAAATACTTTTTTGCCCCACTGTATTAACATGACTGTGATTCCATTGAAACTGGGCTTATTGTAGAAATGGGACAGAAATGATGAACTATTGATCAGGGTTTGATTCTCGTGTGTTTCATCGTGTTTTTCTGCCGAAAGCAAATAGAAGAATAGACGTGCTGTAATAAACGAGTAGGAAGCACAGACACACACAATAGTCTTTTTTTCTTTCTCTTCCATCTGTGTGAGAGCCACAGTGTGAGCACATCTGAGGGCTCAGGTGTGTGTGTGCGGGGGAGGGGGGGGTCCAGGGTGACAAATGACCTCCATTCTAACTGCCTGCTAACAGAATTGAAAACTCCTGCAGCCATACTGGCTTTACTGGCTTAGATAAAAACAATAAACCGATTATTTATTTAATATGATCCCTGAACCATTTGGGTTGAACAGCTTTGTTTGCTTCTCATGAAGGAAGAGTGCAAATAAGTTTAAACTTTCAGAATAAAAACCAAGAGGAACAAAATGAAGAAAGTAAATATCTTCATACTGTGAGCAGCTTTTAGAAGAGGAATCTTAGTTGAACCTTTGAAGAGAAACTTTTAGACAACCAGCTTGGTGGTATCAATCTGTCTGATGCTGCCCTCTGCTGCTAAAATAAAAACAGCACAAACATTAAACTGCAGCATTTCAACCCTTTATAATGAGAAACTAAAAATAAACTAGCAATGAGAAAGGAAAAAGTATTACATGTAACCAGCTGGTCCCAATTAAATCTAGATATTCTAAGTGATCCTACAGAAAAAATGCTTAAGTTTGAATTCTTAAATCCATTTTGTGTAATACTGTAAAAGTGAAAGCAGGAGTTTACAGCTCAAGTTTTACTTCTGAAAGCAGAAAACGATATAATTCTATCAAGTGCTAACAGGAGCAAGACTCTGACTAACAAGGATTTGTCTTTGTTGAGTTTATTCCATTATTCTGCTGTTTTCTAAACTAGTTAACTCATTCAGTGCCAGCCACTTTCTATCCCCCTCAGTACCAGAGATATTTAGCATTTTTACAGATTTTTGAAGGCCCACAGAATATTTAGTCACGACTAGATGAAACCACCATCACAAAGATTAGTCTTTCTTCTTTCAGCAGCAAAAACTAATTTCTTTCTACTGTTTTCTGTTATTTAGTAATCTGCAGTACAAAAGAGCAACTTTCATTAAAATGTGGAGATAAAGAGCTTTATGTCTAAAGAGGTTTTTCAAGCAGATCAATGACTTTGATTTAGATATTTCATGTTTCAATAATTCATTCATCTTCTATGAAAGGAAGAAAACAACAGTAAAAAAGTACTTTTGATAGTTTATTTTATGTATAAAAAGTCATTTATGTCAGAGCCCTCTAGGGGACATGGCTGGAGAAAAAGATTTTTTTGGTTTTTCGTGCGTACCACTTACTATCTCGTGCGCACCCCCATGAGATACCAAACTGGTGAGCACGAGATACTAACTGGTACAATAATCCAGGCGTGTGGTGATGAATGCATGAATCAAGATTTCAAAGTACTGGTTTGACCTTAGCAAGTTGTCTCAGCTGATAAAAACTAAATTTCACCCCTGCACTGATCTGCCTGTCAAAAATAAAATCACTGTCCATCAAAAGATACGTAAACCTAAATGTCATCGGCATAAAAGTGAAAAGAACATTTATATTTTCTAAAAATTAAACCAAGGGGTAACAAATACAAAGTGAAAAGCAAAGGCCCAAGAACTGAGCCTTGCGGGACTCCACAAGCTCAAGGAACCGAAGAGGAGTTAAAATTATCCATCCTGAGACAGAAAGTCCTGTCAGTTAGGTAAGACCTGAACCACTTCAATACAGTGCTCCAATCGAGACATCAAAATGTCCTGATCCACAGTGTTAAATGCAGCTAAGTCCAGCAGAACCAGGATCACATGATCCCCAGGGTCAGTAGCTAAAAGAACATCATTAAAAACCCTGAGGAAAGCAATCTCTGCACTGTGAACAGATTTAAAACCAGATTGGGAAATTTGAAATGTTCATTTTAAAATAAACATGTCCAGAAGAAATTATCATTACAAAGAAATGTACCTTGGTGACTCGAGTTAAGGTGCCATTAGGTCTATCTGGACGCTCCTCGTCAGACAGACGTCCGCTGCCAAAGCTGTCCATGGAGTGGGAGGAGATGGTGTGGCAGAGATCCTCAAACGAGTAGTCTCGGCACTTTTTAATGTCATGGAGCAGTTTGGACAGCTCACTAGTGACAGCATCATCTGGATGGAGAGATGGGGACAAAAAATAAACAACTTCTTACAGCAGCAATTTGAAGCCATTTTATTACACAACCAACACCCAAAAAAAAAATGAAGCAAAAGCTACTGTCAAGATAAAAACACAAAGTATTGGATTGTTTTTTTATTTTACTTAAAAGTAAAACAGGAAGTAGCCACAGAACACAAGGCAAAACTCATTCTGTCTCCCCTCTATATTGCTTTGGCAATGAAGAGACAACTGTCCTCGTCTCTAAGGTAAATAAAATGATTATTATGGTGCTGCAGAGTGGATCAGCAGGAGTTTGGCTTATTGTAATGTTATATTTATGACACAGGGGGCAGTGTGAGACAGGACAAACACATGGTCTTTAAACAGGCTCATACCGCTGTGCCACTAACACAACAACAAACAAAAACAAATATCTTTACAAGACTGTTGAGTTTAATCATTTTAATTTAATCATTTTTTTATATTATCTATATGTTGCCTATTTTTCAACTGTTCAACATCTTAAATTGTAAATTCTGTGAAAAATAATTCTTATATTTCTTACATTCTTTCTTTTATTATATTACTTCCTCATTATTATCCCTTTATTTTAGAACAAAATATTTACTTTAAACACTTAATTTAAAACTAAAACTTTTGTTTAGGATTCGGTGAAATGCATCTGTTCTCACCCTAAAGGAGCCACATGAATCCATGACCAGCTTCAAGTGTGATATATGGGATTAAATTTCAGTTTCTTCCAAATTAAAGCTACGTTTTATTCTAATCAAATTACCAAGAGTGGAATATTAGGAGACAACAGACTGTGAGTGACGTACTTACTCTTATGTCTGAGGGAGGGGGAGGCAGCAGGTGAGGGGATAGAGGTTCGAGGTGCAGGTACAGGACACTTTCGGTTAGGCTCTTCTACAATACTCTGCTGCTCCATCTCATTCATCATATATTCTACAAAAACATGGAGACATGGTGTAAAGAACGACAGTCTGAGACGAGAAGAACTTTGTTAAAATAACCGGGAACAAAAAGAGACATAAACAAGTTTCAATGGGAATGTGATGGAGGAGGTAGACTGAGACACAGATAGCATTTCAAAGGCATTTTACTGGATCAATATAATAGCACAACCATCAGCATGGTAAACAGCTTGAGCTGCATTCAATTCACACTTTTTGCTGCACCACAAAATTACTTCACAGCTTCTGCTAATAGACCACTTTGATGTTCATAAAAGCAAGAGAGGGAATTCTGTTGGGAGAGAGACGAAGACGAAGCAGGTTCATGTGTGTGGACAGAAACCAGACAGAAACTGGATAATAAACTTGCTTCAATGAGAAATTAAGACAAAAAAAACGCTTACATAGTAAAATAAGATGGTAGATGCCCCGGGGAGTCCTAATGATAACGATTTATCTAACACTGGTGTTCCTCTCAATAATGATTATACACAACATTTTAGTGCAAAAACAAATAATAGAGGTTTCTAGCACAAACTCAACTACTTTTAAATTTCATGGAAGGGAGAAAGCGATCCCAGAATAAAAATACTCCAGAGGAATCTCCTTATTTGGATAAGATGTTGTAAAGGACCCCGTTGAAGGCCACAAGCCGAAAACTGTCTGCTCAATAAAGTTGATTTAACAAATAAGGAGATCCCTCTTTATGTTCATGTCTTAACAACTATATTCCATTTTAATATACAACTAGATGCTCCCAGGCAGTAAAATAGTGAATGACTAATTTTAGGAATAATTTTCCCAGTGTATCAAACAGGATCTATTCATAACGAAGTGCCAGTGGCTACAGAAAGCCCCTCAGCTGGTACCATCCAGTAAATGACAGGCCTTTTGCTTTTTGTGTTTGAATGTGTGTGTCTGTGTGTCCCTTTTTCATGTGCGCTTCAACAGGAAATGGCATGCAGCTGATCTTTTCACCGAGTCACAGCTGTGCCCTTTCTCTCTTTCTTCCTTCCTCTAATACAGTCACATTCAGTCTCCGATTTATGCTGACGCCCAAAAATCTTTCCACCTCTGGATTTATGAGATTAGGTTCCGATGCCCACTGTCTTTCACAGACTTGAGATGAATTTTTGAAATGAACATTGTAAAAGCTGAAATCCATCTAAAACCATCTACAGATGTGTTTTCATTTCTGGTGCTGAACACTTTAAAATATTCTAGCAGCACATCTGTGTGTGTGAACATCAGAAGTTAAAAGAAAATCCAGAGTATGAAAATATACAACATGTTCTCCACTGTAGAGGCAGAACCCGAAGACTTGGAGGGGGTCGAGTCCATCACGCTGCCTGAGGTTGCCAAAGTATTTAAAAAGCAGCGTGACGGCAAGACGTCACAGGTGGATGAGATTCACCCTGAGATGCTGAAGGCTCATGGATAACACTCCACTTCAATGTCACATGGAGGACTGGGACCATGCCCCAGGAGTGGCAGACTGGGGTGGTGGTCCCTATTTTTTTATAAAAGGGGACTGGAGGGTGCGTTCCAACTAGAAGGAGATCACACTTCTCAGCCTCCTAGGGAACGTTTACTCTCATGTGTTGGAAAGAGATTCAGGAGGAGCAGAGTGGCTTTCCTTCTGGTCGTAGATCATCAGACCAGATCTTTACCCTCATGGAGTTGTTGAGGGGGTCGTGGGAATTTGCCTCTTTGGTCCACATGTGTTTTGTGAACGTGAAAAAGGCTTATGACCGGGTCCCTCGATGCACTTTGTGGTGGGTGCTGCTACGGGGTGTCAGGCCCACTTCTACAGGCTATTCAGTCCAAAAGCAAGAGCTGTGTTCATCTTCTCTGCAGTAAGTTGAGTTCCTTCCCCATGCAGGTTGGACTTTGGCAGGATGCTCCTTGTCACTTAATGTCAGCTTTATGTCTCTTATGCTTTAACACATCCATGGGCCGGCATATTTAAAATGATTTGCTTTCATATCTTCCACTCATCCTTCCACCAGCATTGTTAAAGATCTTTATCTATCTCCCTTTTTAAATTAACAGTATGTGTCCAATGCCCCCACCCATAGATTATACAGTGAAGGATAAACCACAGATTACAGCATTTAAACTGACACTGTGTTTAGAAGATGTAATTTTTAGGTCCCCGCAGACTGAGGAGAGAATTCACACTAACTATCACTGGTCAACACACAAAACCCATTGCAGCACCGTGGGAGCAAAAACTGGCCTTTAAATGAAAGGTGGAAAAAAAAATAACAGTGAAAACGGTTTTTCTCTTTAAATTACATTGACATGACAAATCCATGACTTGGTGATCAAACTGTTTAAATCCTGTGAGGTCAACCATGAACTATGTCTTTTGTGACACACTAAAGTGAATCGAAGACAGTTTTAGTGTGACGGAACCGGTTTAAAGCACATTTAAATAAACTCACAATAACTTAAAACAGACATTATCATGTGAATGTTTCGTCAACATGAAAAGGCATAAACTGAGTCAGCTGAGGGGATCTGAATTCTGAAAACTAATAAAGATTAGATTTTTTATTTTTTTTGCAAATTAAACATCAAATCAAGCATATTGGTCTCAATGCATTTGCCTCAGAAGCTGCAGAGATTTTATCGAGGCACCTATGAAAGATGGAGACTAAAGGTGAGAGCGTTTACTTTCTTCTGGATGGCAACTTGGTGCGTTCACACCGGCCACTTTGTCAACGTCAAGCAGCGCTGATAACGCTCCAAATTTGACGTTTGAAGTTGAAGCTCATAACGCCTGCCAGTCAGAGCGCATAGGTGTTAAAGCTCGTAAAGCCTGACCGAAAAAGAGCGCGAAGGCGGGGCTTCCTTTGTTATGGGATGTTCGGAGCTATTGCTGATCATATTGAGACAGTGGCTTGGATTTATTTACTTCATAGATCTAGACAACGTCGACGTCGGGTGCATCAGCGCCGTTTGTGGATACACCCCATTCTTCAGATGCGTTCTGAGTTTGGTGAGTTTAACCATTTGCTCCAGGAGCGTTTGGATGAGGTTAATTTATCTTCCATTTTGGCTGATCCCGCTTCTTTCCAGCTACGTGCTGTGACGTCTTACGTCACTACGATGAGACGCTCTGATTGGTTGACATGCCGCTTCAAGAGCGTTATGAACGTCAAAAGTTCAGCTAGCTGAACTTTGACCTTTTCTAGCTTTTCAAGCGTCAACGCCTGAAACGCTAGAAAAGCTTGAAAAGTTGCCGCTCATAATGCTCACAAAGCGCCGCAGAGCCGTTGACGTCTGTCTGACGCCCGTCCGTCTGACGCCCGTCCACCATAGACTTTACATATAAACTAGCTGCTTATGAAGTTGATGGTTGGGCCGGTGTGAACGCACCATAAGACGAGTTAATCGTTTGTCATTGAGGTTTAATGAACAGCAGAGCAGAATGGACACGTTAAATCTGAACTACAGTTCTCTACATTTATGGTCCAGACATTAAACAGATTTCAGTGTTTTTTTACCTGCTTGTCACTCCGATCTCACTGGTAAATTAAAAATAGCATAAAGGTGAAAAACTTTCTCTAAAGGTCGTGTTGGATTTGTTGTTATGCAAAGAGAACACGGTGAGCACCATGAGAAGATCTACACCATCTGTTAATCTAAACAGCTGATTCTGTGAAAATGAATAAAAATACATTTTAATGAATCTAAATATCGTGTCACATTTCTATCAACTAATCCACTCAATATTATTGTGACATTAAAACTTAAAAAACTTCCAAAAACATATTGATAACCATCTTATTTAAAGGCATTACATACGATTCTGTTCTGAATGAGAAGCTCAACGGCCGTTTGTCGTTTTTTCGAGTAGTGCGCAGACGTTGTTTAGATACACAATTATGATCGCATTTGTCAGTCGCTGTATTTTATTCTGAAGAATTGCTATTATTTTTGACCGGATTGTCTCGTGTGTCCTCGTGTTATTTCCTACTAGAATTGACACGGAACGCTCACGCAAAAAATAGACAAGACGCCAAAATGATAACTTAACAGCGTCGTGTCTGGTGTGAACTCCATCATACAGGTTAACAAGGGCACTGAATGGAAGCGGTCTCGGTTCCGCTCGGCTTTGCAGCGCTTCAGCGTGAAGTAGTACTGAAACTTAAGCAAACTACGTAGTACGTACAGAAATATGATTGAAATTCTAGTAGCCAATAGATAATGAAACGGGTTCGTTATCTAGTGGCTACTTTATTTCAAGCCCCACCAGGTCTATGATTTATTAATATTATAACTTTTACTTTCGAAAACCAGAAGTACTAGACCACTACAAGTTGATTAAATGATTTTAAGGTAAATTTGACATCTAAATTTGCTACAAAATCCTTTTTACCACCTTTAAGTGGTTTAAGTGGTTCCCAGTGAGACTGGGAACATCTTTGCATTCACCCAAAGAAGCTGCGGCTCAGTGGGTAGAGCAACTGTCCTCCAATCAGGAGGTTGGTGGATTGATTAAGGCTTCCAGCGCCACATCTCCAAGTGTGTTCTTGGGCAAAACATTGAACCCCCAGAAGGTACTGGGTACTTGCAAAACGTAATGTAAAAGCACTTTAAGTGGTCAGTAAACCCTGCTTTCCCCTGGACGTGTGAGCAGCGTGCAACGTTTTGCTCACGCGAACAGCAGCGCATCCCTTCCTACTGGTAGCGCTTCACGTGCAGCGTGTAGCGTCACATCCAGTTGGTCCTGAAAGATCACGAAATCTCATGAGAATAGTGAAAACGTACGTGATTTCATCAGTACACACAACAACAAGCAGGAAGAAAAACAACAACATGTATCCAGAAGGTACGTGGATTATTTTCACACCACTTAAAGACTTTAAACCTCTTGTAGTCTCGTAAAAGGAAATCTGCACGTGTCCTTTTATTTTGAAACTTCCGGGTACGAACGCCTGATTTCCTTTCTGGTCCCAACTAAACTGCTGAACTTGACGTGTTTTAAAAGCGTACCGCGTAAAAAATAGAGTTACCGCATAATGCTTGTGACACTGCGCTTCTGGGACGCGTCTCATGCACGCTGCTGCGCGCGCAGTGGAAAGGGTCTGATTGACTTTAATGACGGCTATTAGCCGCGTATTACGCGTCACTAACGTTGTGCGCTGGGGTAAGACTCTACAAACACAGCACATTTACCATTTGCCCACTACAGCCACTTGAAGTGGCTCCAATTGTTTCTCAGTGAAAAAATAAACTTCCTTGAAAACAGGATTTCTCAGTTGTATCACATCCATTTCCAGGGGTCACAGGGTCATACTCTTTAATAAAGTGAACTGTAGCTCAAAAACTCTCACCAAATTCAATCTTAGCTGTCAGCTACAGCCAATAACAGCTAACCAGCAGCTTCTGTATCTGAACACATAACACTGTTTCCCCAAAAATGACCTTATGAAGTCAGAAGTGATGAGATCTGGTGCAGCGTGTCTATCACTTATCCTTATACCTGTAACTCACACACTTGAACGCCATGTTTTTAGAAGAATGAAAACTGTTACCTTTTACTGTACATGTGTGTTTTTCCTGTAACAGTGGTGGCCTCATTTCTCAGGTGATCTAAATTTAAATGAACACCGTCTCACCTTGTATAAGAGCAGTGATCTGCTGAGATTTTGGTGCAGGATGTTCTTTTAGAATCTCCAGTGCTGTTCTGCCTCTGCTGTCTCTCAGACTGGTGTCGATCCCTGAAACCAACATGGAACGTGTGAATTCAACACTGCAGAATGTAACATGTATGACTTCAGCTAACTTTTCCTTAAGATGTTTTTCACAAAGATATATTGCTCGAAGTGAAGTACTCGATATTCCTTCTGTATATGTTTCCATCTCTATTTGTATGTTTCATTTTAAACTGTTTTTATTTTTATTTTAAAAATTAATGTTAAACATTTTCATTTAATATTCTTATCACACATTTTAAATATTATTAATTTAAGTCTAAATGGGCCTAAAAACACATTTTACAAGCATCTGCAGAGCACATCACATTTTAAATAATCCTTGGAACAGATTTAAATGCAATTATTAGGGATGCACCGAAATGAAAATTCTTGACCGAAACCGAAAAACCGAAAATAAGGAAACCAAGGCCGAATGCCAAAAACCGAAAGAAATGATTCTCAATTATTAGAACCTTAGCATTTATGGCTATTATGTGTACTAACCTTACTATATTCAAGGCATTGCAATAAATCAATTACAAAAGTATGAAAATATTTATTTAACACCGACATAACAACAATGCACAATATAAATTAAAATTAAAAATACAATGTTTCACTTGACCCCACTCATGTGTACATTAAACAATAATAAATAAAAATGATAAATTAAAAATGTACAGGCTTATAACGGAAAGGCCTGCTGTAAGACTGTAAAATAAAATGTTTTCTTATAAAAAAAACTTTTTTGCCTTTTCAAAAACTTCTGCCACAGACGGAGTGGGCGTGCTCGGTATTATTTTCCTTTTCTGTGTTGCGTTTTTCTCATATTCAGAGTGGTGATCGGGATGTTTGGATTTCAGGGGGGGAAATTAAACCTGACGTGGAGAAAGTCTTTGCAGATGCACCGCCTCTTGAAATTTCAGCCTTGCACGTTTTACAAATCGCTATCCGTGGGTCTTTCTCCGAGACAGAGAAGTAAGTCCACACCGCAGACACGGTGGCTAGCTGCACTGTTCACGTGCTGGGTTCTCTGTTAGCACGTGTCATCACATGTTTCGTCCGTGTTGTTTCGGTGATTTAGGTCTTTTGGCCGAAAACCGAAAATGCACTTTTGCCTCTTTTTCGGCCGAAAATTTTCGGCGGCCGAATTTTCGGTGCATCCCTAGCAAATATTATTGATTTTATTCCATTTTTATTTCTTAGTTTCTACTTTTCTTACTTCTGTCAAAGCACATTGTGTTTCGCCTAATTTTAGTAAAGTAACTCAGGCTCACGGTCAATTAAATGTTCCTTATTTTCAGAAGCCAAAAACATGTTGTAGACACACTAAATAAATCCAAGATTGGAACTATTTGTTTTTATTGATGAATGCTTATGAGTAGATAATCTCAGCTGTTTAAATTAACTTGTTAAAATCAAAGAAAATGATGTGATGTGGAAACAGCCCTCAAAGACTTTTTTACATGTTTACTGTCGGTGCAGTTTAACCTTCACAAGTTTATAAAATAAAGCCAATACAGAACTACACTGATCCAGGATGTTCATGTAATGCAGGGCAAAAGAACATGGACAACCAGAGGAAGTCCTACAGGAAACAGGAAGTGCTGCAGGAAGGAGGGAGGAACATGGCAGGGGTATCAAAGAAAAACGAAGTTCAGATCCAACTTGGAGGTTTATCAGATCTGGTCCTTTTTAAATAAATCCTTCTATGTTTTATTAACTTTAACACAGAATAGTCAACAGCAGCTGAATAATCTGGTTAATCTGTGTGTTTTTTATCAGCATAACTGATGAAATATTCAGGTTAAACGTCGTCTTTAAAACAAGACGTCAGTGATGTGAATGAAAACAATAATAAAGCACCCAAATGAAAAATATTTTCTAACAGTAGGGAGCTGCTTTGTTCACCAGCTGGTGAGTTCAACCCACAATCTGGAAAAAGAAAACATCTGAAGCATCTTGCTGCAGGTCAGAATACAAAGAGGGAAACACACATAAAGAAGTGCAGTTTAAAAAAAAAAAAACATATTTAAAGACCAACCTGAATCGAGCAGAAGGCGAACTACATCCATCTTTCCAAAAAGTGCGGCTTCGTGCAGGGCACTTCCATTTTCAGTCTATGGAAAGAGGAAAGAACATGCTTACATTAATATTCCATTACTTTACAATCTGAAAATAGAAACAAAAACAGACGATAGAAATAAAAGCAGATTAGAACACGAGAGACTTCAGACAAGAGAAACATGGTTTAACGTTTTGATTTTATTTTTCATTTTAGTTGTAAATGAAACGTGGAAGGATTTAAAAAAAAATCTGTGATTTCAAACTCATTACACAAGCTGTGGAAGCCTGTGTGGAAAAGTACCAGTTTTACTTATTTTACAGCAACTCCTGCAGCTTCCAGCCCTGATAATAAGAATTTACAGTGATGACGCAACACAATGAAACCAGGAAGGAGAGGAAGCTGCTAAGTGTCTCATCTCAGAGCAACAATAACAGAGACTAAAACTCTTCTAAGGACACAGAAAACCTCTAATCCCCAAACAGCTGCATACTGATGCTGCATGAGAAAGATGGAGGGAACTTCAAAACAACTACATCAAAGGTTATTATTCATGGTGGGATACATTCAGGTGTCGGAAGCAACGATTGTCTCACAGACACAGTGAATCGTTCAAATTCATTCACTTTATATATTCTTCTTGATATACGTAGTCCAAACTTTTAATTCTCCTTTTGTTTTACTATTAAAGGTACATTATGGAATATTTTAATAAAAAACAATATTTTTAACAAAATAATGCCTCCACGGGGTGTTTAGAGGGTTGTAGAATGAAAATAGATTATTTCCTTTAAGAATTATATTTGAAATAAAATATTATAAAATATTAATTTTGACGAGCACGACATTGACATTTTGTTTACATCTACCAGCCAATAGCTGGCAGAGCAGCAGGCACCATTTTGGGTTGTCTAATACTGTAAATACTCCAGCACAGTGAGGCTGGTACTGTGGAGTCTGCAGGTCAAGCAGCTGGAAGCACCGGGGACATGTGGTGATTATATACATTATTTACTTGCTATAGGTGATTCCTCTGGGGTTTCTCATGTGACGAGCAAGTTCTTTATGGAAACGTTTTATTAGCAGCTATTAGCAGCTAGCTAACACGGAGCTACATGTTGGTGAAGTGGAGGAGCTTCGGACCACTTTTTGGACTGGAAGACACACCACGGAGGATTTAATTGCTTTTTTTTTATTTTATTGTATAAGTGAGGCGTGCAGGATGGTGTGTGAGGAGGACAGAGGATCTTAAGAGGGACTGCAGGAAGTTTTGGAGCCGCGGTGCAACTATGAACTCTTTGCTACGGACTGAATCGATGACTGAGCTACAAACAGGAGCTGCTTTTATCAGAGTCAGTGTGTGATCAGCTGGAGAACATGATTAGTGAACTGAACTCATGATATTTTATTGTCCTGCTTGGATCGGGGATCAGACTGGGTTTGGTGAGGAATATTGATCGACCTGAGCATCAGAGCGCGCGGGGGGGTTAACCAGCCTGACACCCAGATGACTGAAGGCTTTGTGCTGTTATTCTGTTCACCTTTAACTGTAGCTTTTTATCCAAAGCTATGTTTTCACATTTTCAGGACTGTTGTTCAATAGTTATATTTTTATAAAAGTACTGGACACCAGTGAAGCTCTGTGTATTTACAGCTAGTATCTGATGATGTTGGTGTTGTGTAAAGTGCCCAGCAGGATGCGTCTCCGGTCAGCGTTTGTATCTGCGGTGAAGTATTTTAATAACCTGCATCAGTTCGATACGTGATTGGATTGTGTCTGAAAGATGGATCATTACTAACAATCCATTTCAATGAGAAAGAAACCTATTGCTCAAACATTTAGTATTGATTATTAGTTATGAAACATATTAGACGTTCCACAAACAAAACAAACAGCAGCATATGCAGTTTAGTTCACAACTAAATGGTTTTCCACCAAACAGCATGATATTAAATCGTTTCTTGGTACAAATGTAACAATATTTTTGTTCATGCAGTTATAGATTTCCATTATTTTTAAACATTCAGCTTCAGAAGTTGATATTTCAGTTGCATATTGAACATTTGAGGTCATATTTCTTGCTGAAAGTAATAACACCAAACTATCTGGGAAGTTAAAAGATGCATGCTGTAACAGTGTGCAGCCCAGAACTCTGCAGCACAACACCCTTTAACATGAAGAGTCACATCCTGAATAAGTTGCATCCTTCATGGCTGCTGGCTTCCTGACAACACAGTGTTAAAATAAAAGGTTGCACAACACTACCAGCCTTAATGAAGACAAATCATTTGGATGACATCCAGGTCTGCTAATAAATATGCTGCACCAGATCAGTGGGTTTGTCCTTCAGAGGAGATACTAAACTTACGGTAGTCTGTTAGTTTTCAATGAACAGGAGCGTCATCATGAAAGAGAAAAGACAAAAAATATTCCACATTGCAGGTTCTAAAAATTCATATTCCTTAGAAAGGTCTAAAGAAAACACAGTAAGTATAAATCCAAGGTGAAAACAGACACGTCAGTCAGCAGATCGTGTGGAGGTCTAATTTCTGGAACAAATCTCTAATGCTGGTAAAAGAAGGTGGGGCCACAAGAAAAGAATCACTCCTTATTCCGATACACATGACCTGCCCTTTAAACCTCCAGTACCACTTCCTGTCCGGTTTCCCATGGCGATTAAACAATGATGTCATGAGGAAACAAGGCAGTGATTCTCACTCTCTAGGAGTTTCCTGCAATTGAAAGTTAGATGATTCTCTGATTCTGGGCAGCCAGCAGTCGTTTAGCAGTCTGATGTGCTGCTTGTAGCAGAAAGAAATAAAATAAATGTGTAATAACTCTAATCCATTTCAGTTGTGTTTCTGCATGTTGTGTGTATATAAAAGGTTTTCTTCACCCCTGGTGAGGATATCTCATCACTTAGTGTTTCATCCCAAGTACCAAAAAATGCAGGTGAGCCATATTTTATACTTCTTAAACAGGCAGAAAGGAACAGGAATCACTGCCTTCCAGGTAAAAATCCTCAACTGCTGGCCTGCGTTGGCTACTTGCCCACCCAACAGCAGGATCCTCCACAGGGAACTTCCTATTTTTATTATGGAAACAGAGCGCAGAGGAAGAAGAGAGTGAGAGAGAAGCACACAAACACATGGAGGGAGAACGATAGCAGCAGTGCTGCTAGTATAAATCATTCATTCACCCTCTGACAGACTTTTAAGACTTCACTCCAATTAGTGACCTGCACCCCTGTTTACACACAAAACTACCATTTAACTTGTGACCGTTTACAGGAGGTCCATTTGTGATCAGCTTGCAGCAGCTCCATGCTGTTACATGGTCATGTGGTACTGCTGCGTCCAGAACAATATCAACAGGCTGTTTAAACACAAACACATCCCGATGCACATATAACAGGATATAATCATCAAGATTAAAAATATATGGTATTTTTACTTTAAATAACTCAATAGGTTGGTCTGGTTTTTATACATTGTGTTTTTTATCTTTTTTATAATGTTTATGCCTGACTGCAATTAGCTTCTTTCTATAGGAACCACGAAGAACCAGCATGAAGATCATATTGAAGACACGATTTGGAAATATCAAAGGCTTGCAATGCTTATTATCACATAGCAGAGAAAGAATAAGCGACTGCTTGTGTCTTGTGGAGGAGACGAAGCATATCAAAGACATGTAGTGTTCTTCTTCACCAAGCGTACGGAGCCCAATGCCAAATCCCTTCTGAAAACCAGCTCCCTCCTTCAGATCAGAGCGTGCATGAACACAAACACACACAAGAGGACAGAAGGGAAAAGAAACGGGCGTTGCATTGCTGAGTCAGGTATCTCCTCGCTGTAACAACCACTCAATGATCCTCAAGGTGCTTCCATCTTCCCACAGATGAAATACTAACAATCATACGAAGAACGTACTTCAAAGAGACGGTGAGACAAAGCGGAGATTAGTTAGGTTCTCTAAACTGTTCTTAAAACATCTATTTATCACATCCAATCAGATTTGGGCAACAACAAAATTACTTTTTATCTGCAGATAATGAACAAGGAAGAATATCTATAAAAACTTGTAGAAGTTTCCTCGTGTGTCTTTGTGTTCTGAGACTCTTGTTGTCTGAACCCTAAAATTCTTGAAGCTGCTTTCTTCAGCCAAACCTTTATGATCACCGAACAGCAATAATCAGATTAAAAACATCTCTGTCAAACAACAACTCACTACTGAAAAGGACTGATATGAAATTACAAGCACTAACATCTAAAATCATTTGAATAAAACTGTCCTCAGTGTGCCGATGATGCTGAACTTTATGTCCAGATGTAAAGATAAGTTTGTTCCATGTTAGTAAAACACAAGTCAATAGTTTATATATTCATATTCACAAACTTTTAATATAAATAAATAAATGAGAGATTAATCTTCTCTGAGTATTTAAAAGCATAGAGTCGTGTTACCAGGTGAGTTTTAAAGAGCAAAAAGTCTTTAAAGACACATTTTTATTTTTAATACATCAGCAGAGATAATGTTTTATTTCAACCTCTTTCTACTGATTTTTCTGTTGTGTAACACATCACACAGCCATGTGGTGAGGAAGGTTTGGTGTTATTTAAACTTCTCTTATCCTTCCATTAAAAACAGTTTTTCTGAGGTTTCTGTTGAATATTTTAGCTCCACAGGTGTTCTTACCTTCATAGTGGGTGAAAACAGGTCAACAACTTCTCTTTCAGTTTTAATCTCTCAAACTACGCAGGTGATGATAAAACCCGAGTTCTCCCGAGTCTGAACGACCTGTATCTGTTTCATCACAACTCCTTTGTTCGTTAGTATTCATCAGCTCCTGCAGTTGAAACCACACCTAGCATGCTGCTGGCTAAAAGCTGTTAGCATAAGACGTATCAAACAGGAAGAGACTCGGTAAGCTGTTGCCATGCACAGTGGGGCAGGAAACAGTATACCTTGCTCTCTTATGTTGCGTTCACACCGGCCCAACCGTCAACGTCAGGAACATCAAGTTTACATGTAAAGTCTATGGTGAAGACCATCAGAGGAGCGTCAGAGTCTCTGCGTCGCTTTGTGAGCATTAGCAGCGTCAACTTTGAAAGCTTTTCAAGCATTTCAGGCGTTGACGCTTGAAAAGCTCGAAACGCAGAAAGTTCAGCTAGCTGAACTTTTGACGCTCTTGAAGCAGCATGTAAACCAATCAGAGCGTCTCATCGTAGTGACGCACCTGAATGAAGCAGGAAGTCTTCAAACAGGGCGCGAGACAGACGGAAGTAGCGCTGGAAGCTAACCTCATCCATATGTAGCTCCTGGAGCAAATGGTTTAACTCCTCAAACTCAAAACGCATCTGAAGAACGGGGTGTATCTACAAACGGAGTAAATAAAGCCACTCTCTCTATATGATCCACCATAGCTCAGAACATCCGATAACAAAGGAAGCCCCGCCTACGAGCTCTTTTTAACGGTCAAGCGTTACAAGCTTCAACGCCTACGCACTCTGACCGACAGGCGTTACAAGCTTCAACTTTCAAACGTCAAACTTGGAGCGTTATGAGCGTTGCTTGACGTTTACAAAGCGGCCAATTCACCAATAGGCTAGTTTGTTAGCCAATCTGAGTCCAGCAAGTTTGAATAATGAATATTAACGAGTTGCAGCCAAAGCCTGATTAATCTGCACGCAGACAGATTGAAAGGTCTGTTAATCAGTGTTTCCTGACGTTTTTTAGATATAAAATGTTTCATATTACTGGTTAATACTTAAGAAATCCTGAAATTTCCTGAAAAGTCCTGAAATTTGTATGAAATGGCCTCTTCAAAATAAGAGAACAAAGTGAAAAAGTTTTGGAAACTAATTCTCTGAAGCACGGCAGCATTTTGACAAGACTTCTTAATAACAAATGACCCTGAAAGAGTCGAGACATTTGAGCTCAGATAATTTAAAGCTCACTGAAACACAAATTGAAGCAGCTAAGAGACAATGTAAAGATCCTGTTGGAAAACAGAGCCACCATCATGTAAGACTTCGCCTTCTGCTTCTCTTTAAACTGGACTACGAGACTATGAGCTGTCAGGAACACCCTGTTCTCGTCTCCTCCTCTCCCACTTTTTTCAACCAATCAATTATTCATCCCACACCAAAGCGTGTGAGGCATGTACAGCATATACATGCTCAGCGATTCCCGTTCCAACATAAAGGCACTTTGTTTCATAACACACACAAAATAAACCGAGATATTTACAGACACCTTGCACATTTTAACAAAAGTCAAATCCGACATGTAGCGTTTTAGATCCTCTGATTCAACACTGTAAACAGCTGCTTCAAATCCCTCAAGAGAACAAGATGCCTTTAATTTAAATGCACAGTAGTTAATGTAACACTGCTATATATGTGAGTTTACTCACTTGCATACTGATGAACTGGCAACAGAACAGATAGCACATTATTAAAACTACATCACTGAAACTTTACACTACAGGAGCCTTTATAGTCAAAATAAAAATAAATTAGTAATCAGAACCAAACATCAATGATCTCATGAGATTCTACACCCCTGACTCGAACACATAAATTGGTGGCTCGGCATCGGCGTCGTCCACTGTGAGAATCAGGACAAAAAACTCATTTGACTTGATCTCTGAGATACTGAGTTTAATTTTTATTCGACTAAATTCAAACTAAATCCAAACAGTCCTGCAAAAAAACCAGGTGAGACGTTAACGTCATCATGTGTAACTGAATGGGAGTGAATTATATTTTAATACGTGTCCTTTGATGCTGATGGAAAACAAAATCAGCCAAGATGGAGTTCCACCCACCACACAGTTGACATCCATGCCGGCCTCGAGCAGCGTCTGAATGGTGCTGTGGTGTCCGTTGCGTGCAGCCAGGTGAAGCGGCGTGTGGAGGCGAGTGTGACTGGTCATGAGATTTGGGTGGGCACTCACCAACATGCGTACCACCTAGAAACAAAAACATAAACACCTGCTGAATAAACAGCAAATCTAAAGCTAACATGGCCATTATTCCTCTATAGTTTGCTTTAAACACGCAGAGTCGAATAATTGTTGTATTTTGTTGACATATTTTTTAAACGAACAAAACAACAACAACAAAATAATTAAATATTAAACATGACAGAAACTGCAAAGTTAAAATTTTCATTTCTAATAATAGTTATATTAATACAGTGTTTCATTTTAACAGTCAGGTGTCTTTTAATCTTCAGATATGAGATTTAGTTCAAATAGATTTGTGTATTAAAGCTAATCTGATCAGAGACCCGGTTGTTTTCCAGAAGATTTATAGATTTAGAAAGGACACTTGAGTAAACCATGTGTCTTCTGTTGGTTTGGATATGAAAGATGTGAAGCTGAGAAGTGCACGTAGATGGATTACACACCGTCTTCATCATGAAACACAATGATTTATACCACAAACAGTAAAAGCTCCAGGCTGGATGATCAACAGGGTCCAGATGTTTATGAGTCAGGGAGATGTATCCCATAAATCCCTGTAATCCTACATGTGGTCTAAAAAAGCATCTCTGTAGTGAACCTTGAAAAGATGATTTTTAAACACTTAAAATAATGAGTCAAAATTTGCTTTATCAATAGAAGGAGTGATTGGCACATGTGCTCCAACGCTTTCATGGCAGTAAGAAAAAAAAGGGCTCAAAATACACAGCCAAGCTTTTCACTCCATTAGCTAATCCTGTTATAAGGATCCGTCTACTTCCTGGTTTATAGTGTTGATTTTTGTATTTGACACCTTGTCAGTCAAACCGTTTTGCTAATTGTTCCATTTTAAAACTCAAACGTTTTCACACAGTTTGTTTTTTGTGAGATGTGTGTGCTGAACTTTCGACCATTATTAGACACATTTCACTGCAGCACTAGTTTCCGCCACAGGGATTTCCCTTCATTATTATGCAGAAAGAAACCCACTGTGCTGCCTTTATAAATTATTCATTCAGATTCAAACCTGTATGACTTGGCTGCAATTATTGTTACCTTAGCAGAGAGAATGTGTGACTGCATTTTAACATCAGCAGACGTTTGAAGCAGACGCTTTCACTGTGAAGGTTCTATTGTATCTGCCTTTTATCACATTTCTGATAAGAAAAAACTTCTATAAACGCACTGCAAACATTTTCTCTTTGTGGATTTTTGGACCCACCAAATATCAGCTATAATAACAAATCTGACAGCATTTTCATTATTTTCATAGAACTGCTGTGTTTCATTGTCACAGACCTGCAGGCGTCCATATAATGCTGCCAGGTCCAAGGGACTCTCCTGTCGGTTGTTTCTCATAGTGGGGTCAGTTAGTTCCTGAAGAAGCACTGAAACCACATCAGAGTGTCCATACTGCGCTGCACAGTGGAGCGGCGTTTCCCTCTCATGATTCTGTAGAAAATACCAACATCAGGATGAGTGAAGCAAAAAGAACGAGGGGCAAGAAGAGGGATGGTAATGGATACATGAATTATAGGAAGAATAATGAGTGGGCAGAGAGTTGTGAAGTGAGGCGAGCCAATGATAAAAGATGCATGGAGGGACGTGGGGTGAAGTACAGAAGGTCAAAAGTATAGAAAGCAGGCAATCGGAGGATTAATGGGCCAGAAAGCAAAGCGTTGATTTGAGGAGACTTTCAAAGAGAAGATGTTCAGCACTGGCTGTACAAATATTCTTATCAAGAAACAGACGAGAACAAAAGAAACGGGTAAGATAGAAATACATAACCACAGAAGGGGGGGGGGTTGTTGGCTTTATTTACGTTTCAACACAGTGTGAAATTCAAGATGGAAAACTAAAAAGTCTTCACACAGATGAAATAAGAATCCGTCTCAGGATTAAAGCCCGTGTAAAGTAACAACAAATGTGTGTTCTGAGTTTGTCACTGCACAGGAATATTAGTTATTAGTCATCCAGCCAAATTTGAATGATTAAAAACACTGTGAAGCATATGAAGCATATGAAATTTGGTTACAAAATAATGAAAAAAGGATGAGTTTTCTCTGCTCTGAGACGCTGGGGGCGTGTCCGCTGCAGGCGCTGAAACCTGTCTGTCTCATCCTCTAGCAGCACCTCCTTCTCTTCCCCACATCACTGCATTTCCTCTGTTTCTGAGTTCCGGCTGGTTCGTTAAGTTTGAGGTTCTACCCACATGTAAAACTGCTTTTGCATCGCTGCTTTTTGAGGAGTTGAAATATTTCCACACAACCGCAATGCTTCAGACTTGTTGATCAGTGAAGGAGCGGAATGTGCTGCTACGCCATTCTGAGCTTTGTTTAGCATATGAAGGCAGCAGGTGGCAGAAGTAGCTCCTACCTATCATGCTGGTTTAGTTACTGTCTACTGTGTGGCTCCTCTGCACAAAATCCACCCAAAGCTTTTTCAGACGGTCATCCCTCGGATGAAGGAGCGGGAAAACCACTGAAGCTACCGCACTGTACGGTTTTATATGACGAGAGCAGCAGGGGGCGGGGTTATCCTGAAGGACCCGCCCATAAAATCCTGAAACAGAAAACTCTTGAAACGCAATTTGAAGGCTAGCTCCACAATTCAGTTTTTAATTGTTGGGAGGTTTTTCACATGTTTAGAACATTTATTATGTTTCTAATGTGGTTAGAAGAAAATAGAAGAATTCCCTTTACACGGTCTTTAAGTTTTTTTCTTTATAGCTCCTAAAGGAAATCTTTAACTTTCTATTGGTGTTTTTAAAGCTTTCATCTAGAACCAGAATGGATTTCCTGAAACCTACTAAACCTAAGTGGTCTAAGATTCTCATTATCCACAGCATGTCAGCTGCTATTCAACAGGTCAGTTAGAATCAAAAGGGATTTTTTAAAATACTGCTTTAATTATTTGACCACATGTAACCTCTTTATATATAAAAAAAGAACGAACATCTAGTTTTTCACCAGTTATCCTTTTTCTGTATAAAAGTATAAAATATATAATATTTAACAGCTAGTGTTCATATAAACACTATTCCCTGATGTTTTTACTCAGAACTCTGTCAGTGTTGCATTTTAAAGGTCATATGCAGCTTCAGAAACACTGACCATGTCCTCGTTCTGCAGGGGACCTTAACAACAACACTGTTAGTGGCCCCTGAGGTGCCAAGGCACTACATGCAACCAGAGCTGCTACAGAATAATGCAAAGAAATGCTCAATACTATCACTTCATAACTCAAAGAAGTTACATTTATTTTATTAATGTGAAAAAAAATCATAAAGTTATCTAGAAGCATCCGTTTCAAAGGATAACATTGTTTTATTAGAAACATCAGTATAAGACAAACTCAAGACGACAGTTGAATCTAATTATCAGGTTGAAAACAAGCTTCTTCCTTCAACTTCTTTCAGGATTTCTAAACTTTCTAAAGAACCTGTTAAACTTCCATGATTAAATTCTGAAACACCATGACCACACTATTGCTTGAATCTCGTCAGAGTGTTGGTCCCGGGCCCCGGAGCTGCAGACTCCTTTGTTTCTCTCCTCGTCTTCTTCCCACTTTCATGTTTCCCTTCGGGTTGTGACAGATGAAAAGATGTGGTGTATATGTGAATATTAAAAAGAAGGAGTCCCAGTATAAAGATGCATACATGTGATAGCAAAAAGAATTGCTTTCTTTAACTCAAACCAACATGATTACTAAATTCTTTTCATGCCCATCTCTTCAAAACAGATGAGTGGAACCATCAATCCACTGTACAGTTAAAAAAAAATGTTCATAAACACAGTGGGACTCATTTATTAACCACATTTTAACCTTATATCTGTTAGTTTTTCATAAACATTTGGATCTGTAATTTACTACAGCAAACATTGAAGCCACGGTTCATGTGCCCACTGACCCACTTTGTCCCTGCAATCCTCAACCACAGCAAAACTTTCCAGCCTGATCTGTCGTGCCAAATTTACAGTGTCTAAAATAAGAAAAAAGCAATTCCCCGAAACAAAGAGCAACAATAAGATTATTTCGGACACAATCTGACAGGAATAAAGAGAGTGAACAGAAGAAAAGGAGAGGAAGCAGTAGAACGACGGAAAAGAAAGAAAACTGGATCGTCTGAATGGGTTACATATTTTTCTTACACTCACTCTGAAAGCTTTCCAATATCATCCAGCTATCAGACCATTGCTGCTGATTGGGTGCTGGGAAGCAGCCATTTACCAAAACCACATCAACAGTCATGGCAGCACATCATAAACAAGCCTTTAAGAGCAGACATTAGAGCGTTCAGCTGTTTGCTGCATGTGTTTAAAAAAAACAAGTCTGATACGGCTCATTGTATCTCAGCTGTGTGCACGTGTTCAGTCCTGTTTAAAGGAGCAAAAAGCGAAAATTCATCATTTCCAGTTTGAAAGAATTCAACATATTCAATGTGAAGCTCTAGATGTGTAATTCCATCTGGAACATAGCATGAGGTCACACACCATCTCTCTGTGTTGATATCGAGCCTCTTGTTTACAAAGGTGGTCTCCTTCCGCGTGCATGTTCGTGCATGTGAAACTCCGCCTCCTTCATGTACCGAGCGAAGGCCCTCCCGTCGCTCAGTACAGCCGACACACATTGTTGAAGCGAAATGGCGGAAGGCGGAGCAAAGCGTTCACCTGAAGATGACCGGGAACACATTTCATCACCCAAGAAGCCACGGCCAATGACAAACAAACCGGGTAAAGCAAGGGACAAAACCAGGATAAACATTGGTCTTGCTTTTCCAAGATGGAGAGCACTGAGAGAACGAGAGAATTTACCATTTGACTCGGAGCTGGTTTTTCTTCTCCTGGACAGGTAAGGAACAATCATTATTTTAATCTAGTGTTACTGTAATGACTCGCTCTGGAAAGCCATAAAGTTGTCGACTTTGTCCTTTATACTGCTTGTATTCAGTTCTGCTCTTTTACCTTGTAGCTGTAGTGGCTAAATGTCCGTAGCGGCTAAATGTCCGTAGCGGCTAAATGTCCGTAGCGGCTAAATGTCTGTAGCGGCTAAATGTCCGTAGTGGCTAAATGTCTGTAGCGGCTAAATGTCCGTAGCGGCTAAATGTCCGTAGCGGCTAAATGTCCGTAGCGGCTAAATGTCCGTAGTGGCTAAATGTCTGTAGCGGCTAAATGTCTGTAGCGGCTAAATGTCTGTAGCGGCTAAATGTCCGTAGCGGCTAAATGTCCGCTACGGACATTTAGCCGCTACGGACATTTAGCCGCCGTGTCATGAGAGAGGAAAAGTGGCGGCATGTCGTTGTGGTTTTCAGCCAAGCTGAATGGAGACTGTGGTTGTGTTGAATTATCCGGAACATTTTTTCACATTTGAACGTCAATCATGACAGACTTTGTTTTGGTCTCAATCCTGTACTCAACAGCACACCTAGCGGTGAAAAATCGCTTGTTGCTCCTTTAAGGAAAAACATTCTTATTTGTTTATACTACCAGTCAAAAACCTGGACTCATTCAACTGAACGAGAAAGTGTATCCAAACTTTTGACTGGTAGTGTATTTTACTGCAATTCGTTTTAAATCTAATTCCAAAAAAGTTGGGTTGACATGTAAATAAAAACAGAATGTAATGATTTGCAGATCTAATAAACCCATATTTTATTCCCAATAGAACAGAAACAACTTATCAGATGTTAAAACAGAGATATTTTAACATTTTACATGAAACATTGGCTCATTTTGAGTTTGATGGAAGTAACATGCGTGTAATCTTTGGGGCCTGATGTGGCACTGCATTAAAAACTGGTATATGATTCCCTGTTCAAGAACCCTTCCAGTGTCCTGCAGACTGAAGAGTAAAGGAACTGTTCAGCATCTTATCAGCTGCATTTCTGATGGTATGAGGTTCCATTAGTGGGATGAATGCTGAAAAGTACACTGAGGTTTTCTAGACAACATCTCTTTCAGTGAAGGTCCTGCATATTTCAGCAAGATAATGTTAAACCACATACTGCATCCATCACAACAGCGTGGCTTCTGGGGAGAAGAGTCTGTATGCTGAACTGATCTGCCTGCAGTCCAGAACATCATGAAACAAAAATCCAGATTTAAAGTCCCAGGACTGCTGAGCAGCTAGAAGACAAGAACAGGACAACATTCCTCTCCTAAAACTCCAGCAGCTGCTCTCCTTACTTCCCAGATGTTAAAGCTAGAATATGTAAGAATTTGACCTTGTCATCAAATCAGAGTCCCGCAGTTAAAAAAAAACACGTTCACTCTCAGCCACTCACCCCCTCCCCTTCTCCTTTTTCTGCTGGGTTGCCAGTTCCAATGTTGATCCTCATTTCATCATCATCATCAATTTATTTCTAAAGCACATTTAAAAACTGCAGTGACGCAGACCAAAGTGCTGTACACAAATAAAAACAACAAATAAAAGAGATAAAAATAAACATACAATAAAAACAAACATAAAAACAATAAAATAAGGTCAGCAAGGGGTTAGACTGCCCCAACAGAGTTAAAAGCCTGAGAATAAAAGTAAGTCTTTAAACGGAGATGGGGCGAGTCTGACCATCAGGGGGAGCTGGTTCCATAAACTAGGGGCGCAAACTGAGAACACCCGCTCACCGCGGGCCTTATAGCGGGCTGGACGAACCTGCAGCAAGTGCTGCTCAGAGGACCTCAGGGAACGCCTCGAGACATAGGGACAGAGAAGCTGCACCAAGTAGGGTGGCCCGAGCGCATGCAAAGATTTAAAAGCAAATAAAAGGATCTTAAATTTAATCCGATAGCAGATTGGCAGCCAGTGCAGATTAGCCAGTACAGGGTGATATGTTGCTTCAAAGTAGTTCCAGTTAAAAATCGTGCAGCAGCATTTTGTACTAACTGGAGACGAACCATTGTGGATGAAGGAGCACCATATAACAGAGAGTTGGCATAATCAAGGCGTGATGTCACAAACGCATGGATGACTGAGTGAAGATCTTTTCTCCTCAAAATGGGTTTTAGCTTGGTCAGCCTACGGAGGTGGAAAAACAGGATCTAACAACCTGATTAATCTGGACATCAAATCTGAGGTCAGAGTCAAAGATGACCCCCAGATGTTTGATGTTCGGTTTCAGTAGAGCCGACAAGCAGGAGGGCAGAGTCTGGACTACAGCAGCAGGAGAACAAGGGGAAACAGTATTGCTTCCAATTTAGACTCGTTTAAGTGGAGAAATTCATTTCATTCATTTCATTTCTCTTGTATTTGTTCAGTTTTTGAGAAGGGGTGATTCTTTTACTTTTTACTGCTGCTCGTTGTGGAATTCCAGCTGCTTGTGTTGAAGACTTGGCAGCCTTGCAGACTCACATGTGATTCGTTATGAAACCAGGAAGTCTGGACGTGTAAATAATGATTCTGCTCCAGACCAGAAACTAGAGACCACCCAGCTGACTGAGATCAAAATCTCTTACAGTGTGACTTTACTTTCAACATCAGCGGGACATTAAACTGATATGTGAGTATTTCACTGTAAAAGTCGTACATACTGCACCTTTAACAAACAGATATTAAAAGAAGAGGAGCTGCTACACAATGATAAACATCCTCCTGTTCCAACTTTTTTAAAAATGTTTTGCGACTATCAAATTCAAAATGATCCCAGTTAAACCAAAACAAACAAGAGTATCAGCTCTGAAATACAACTCAAGGAATTGGTTTGACCATATTGATGGTGAAGGACAGACATGCAGGATGAGCTCCATCTACATTAGTTCAGTGAGCTGTCTACAGAAACAGATTGCTAGAATAAAGATGGGTAAAAAATAAAACAGTCATGGGGAAAAAGTGTCCCTTTAGGTATCAGAACATAGTAAAATATAATCGTCTTTAAGGAAATTTTAAAGATTTTATAATCATATTCATCAATTAACCAAAGAAGAAGAACAGACAAACGTATCCAAATTCATCACAATGAATGATCTATGTTAATAAACATTCAGATTTTAATTTCAATTAGCTGTGAAATCTCTGCCAACAAGGTCTGATTTTATCAGTAACAAAATGAAGTAGCAAACCAAAGAAGACTTTGTCCCAGTCGTCTCATTTCCATCAGTGGTTTTAACACTGACCTTCCTGCAGGAATGTCTTTCTGGTTTTAATCATGTAACCACAACTTTTTGTTTTTTACAGTGTTTCTATATAACACCCCAATTAACACTAACACACACACAATCAGTTTTAATCTTGAAATAATCACTCAAGGTTGTAATTTGTTTTGATTGATAGAGAGATAAAAGAGTTCTCTGTAGTTAAACTTTAATTAGAAAACCCACTGTCGTTTGTCTGACTGTGGAAAACACATGACATGCTTTTTTATTTTAAACAGATAAATCATGAGAAAACATCCAATGACTCAGTGTGTGTGTGTGTGTGTGTGTGTGTGTGTGTGTGTGTGGGTTTGTATTTCTGACCTCCTGAGGACCAGTTTCCTGACTTTTACTATCTTTCTGGGGTCCGAGGGTTCTTGTGGGGACCGAAGCCTGGTCCCCATGAGGGGGACTCCCCTTTTTAGGGTTAGGGGTTAGGTTTATAGGTATGGTGTGAATAGAGTTTTAGTTAGTCTTAGGGTTAGTTATAGATCAGTAATGGTTAAGGTTAGTAAAAGGGTTTGGGTTAGGTATAAATCTAGTTACTAAGATCAATGGAAGTCAATGGACGGTCCCCATAAGGATAGCAAAACACACTTGTGGGTATGTGTGTGTGTGTGTGTGTGTGTGTGTGTGTGTGTGTGTGTGTGTGTGTGTGGGTGTGTGTGTGTGTGTGTGTGTGTGTGTGTGTGTGTGTCTTGGCATTAGTCTGCAAGGCAGCGACCTTTTGAGTGTGGACTTTCCCAGACTGGTTTCCCTCAGTAGAAGCATGTGTTCTCAGAGCGGCTCGGTTCACATGTTGATGATCAGAAAACACATGGTTTCATTTTGTTGTGTGGTAGCAACATGTGTGCATGATGAGGCATAAAATTACCACGTGTGTAAGACATACCGGTACAAACGCAGGAAAAAAAAAGGTAAGGAAAACCGTGGAAAGAAAGCAACCTCGTGACCTGTTACCTTTGGTTTAGTTCACACGGCCCTTTAATTCCCAGAAGGCCGTGTTCTTTCACGCTCTCTTAACATAATGCTGCTGATTTCCTTCAGAGGAACAAATGAGACTGAACAAGGAGGAAAACTAAAGACAGAATGATATTAAATCACATCCATCTCCTGTTGGAAAAGATAACATTTCTAGAATGTATGTTCTGCATAGCAGTGCACATTTGACATAAATAGTGACCCCCCCACACACACACACACACACACACACACACACACATACGCACACACACACAATGACCCTGTAACTGGCTAGCCCCGAGGCTACATCCAGAGGACGCAGATTGTTCCCACACACCACATCTGCACCACATCAGGACACAACTGTCCCTCACTCTGCAGCAGCCCCTTCAGACAGAAATCTTTTTATAACATACTAAATCTGATCATATTAGGAAATTGAACTTGTAGCTTGTAAATGCAAACTGTTATTCAGAGAGTTAATCTAAGAGCTGCATGTTTAAAACCAAATATTACTTTCCAAACAAAAGTCCTGTTTAACTTCACCAGGACAAACACATTTTTAAATGAAATCATATGAAGGAATCCAGAAGGTCAAACATATACAGGTACATAAAAGAACTAACTAACAGAAATAACTTCAATGAGCTACAAAGTATAATTAAAAGTGAGGACAAGATCTCATCGTTCAGCTCTCAAATCATTTTGATTCAATCTTTACTGGTTTGTGGAATCTTGCAAGTAGTTTGAAACCATATTTTTACCAAACAGCTGATCAGACCAACATAAAATCTTTGTTAGTATAAGAAGACTGATATATTGGGAGATTTCTGTGACGTTCATAGAGAAATAATCCTAATATCCTTTAATTGGGTAGATTTTTTTGGCATTGCTTGCCCTGGTTTAGTTTATTCATATTTTGCCCCTTTTCCACCGACAAATCAGCATGGCGCGCTTGAGAGCGGTACAGTATCTGTCTCTTNAGCGTGGATCAACTGGCTTGAGGCGGTGGAAACATAAAGCGGACGTAAGTGGGGATATGGGCGTGCCCATCTGGCTATGAAAAGTGGCGCGCAAAACTCTTTGTCCGCGACGTCACAGCGCGTGAAACAACAACAACAATGGCGGATATACGTGTGTTTTTGTACTTTGCACTCTGTCTGTGGTTCATTTTAGTTGGTTTGATTTTTGGTTCTTGTGGAGGAAGTCGCCATTGTCCAAAGTCAATTGTATTTTAAAATTAAATATTAGTATGGTTGCTGGGAGTTTTTTTTAAAGCCTTTTGCAGGAGCGCTTCTATATCACACCACGTGAACACCACACACAGCCGGGCCAATCAGGGGCTACCACTACGTAGGTAGTCGTGTCACTGGTAGCAGTTTACTGGACCAATCAGTAGACAGGTGGGCGTGTGGGTCCGCTTTGGGACGCTTCGGACCACCAAGGAGGTGGTCTGAAAAAAGAGGCCGGGTTGGCGCGGAATGACGCGGTTAAGACCCGAGAAAGGCGGTGGAAGAGGGTCCGCAGTAGAGCTGCACCGTGTTCTGTCGGTGGAAAAGCGGTGACTTCACCAGCCACAATATGCAGACAGTAGAAGTCCTGAAGAGAGAGGGATGTTTTCATCTGTCAGGTCATCCTGGTCCAAGACTCAGACTAAATCATCAGCACGAGGTAAGTGAAACATTTCTAGATCATTGTGGCTGAAGTGAGATTTTAGTTGAAAGCTAATAGAATAAGCTGCTCCAAACACTGGCTGAAGAGTCAATAGTTAGTTTTGGTTTTAATTCAGGTTAAATGCATCATAAAGAATCCTGTTAAATCTACATCTAAAAACATTGGACTGCAGGATTAAAGCAGCAGACTGTCTGCATCTGCCAGAGAGGCAGAAAGAGAGATCACAACAAATAACTCGTCAGTCTTGAAACAAGCACTTGGCCTCACAAGCCAAGTGTGAGCCTCGAGTAAACAAGCACTCGTTGACTATCAATCACTGTCTCGCTTGCAAACACACAAACATCAGCTCAGAAAATATGTATTATCTTCTCCAGGCAGACGGCCTTCGACTCGCACACACAACAAACAGAAAGTAGTGAATGGAAACTACTGGGAGAAATTAGCATGAGCAGCAAACTGGAACTGGTTTAAAAAAACAGTTATAAAATCAGTTAGACACTAATTATTAATAATAATTAGAGAGTAATACACACACATTTCTTTACACAGTCAGACCAACATATTTTACCTTCTATGTTCTTCATGGTCTTTGCATCGTTTATCAAGTCATGCAACGACAAGCTTGTTTGTATGTTGACGTTTACATTGAACTATTATGTGAGTCTAAGTTCTGTAAAAGGTTTGGACTCACCTGAACGATGTTTAATTATCATAAACAGTTGAATGAATCAAAGAGAAAAGGATAAACTACATTTATATTTCTTTGACATTCAGGTCTTAGATAAGGTTTTATAACTTCACACTGTTTTCAGACGGACGTTCAGATTTTCACCCAAAAAGAACAACTTTTATAGTTTTGTTGCACGATATAACCTTTTACCTGGAGGTTGTATCGTGATATTAAAGGGTTCAGTTTCTTTAGATTTAGTCCACGATTAGAAGTCATTAAAATATTCATTCTGTTGCAGAATAGAACAAAACTAGAAAATCCCTGATCGAGGTCAGACCTCCATCAACCGCCTCACTTCCTCCATATTGGGATTTACACCTAAAATAACAGTCTCATCTTTGTTGTATCAACATTATCAGACTCATTGACCATGAAAACACCTTCAGCAGTTGGATTCACATTGATTCATTATTAGTTCAGCAGTTATTCGGTGATGGTGGTTTTCTTCTGGATCGAGCTCCAGAGCTTCTGAAGGAACATCACATCCGTTACAAACTTGTGATTCCAAAGTGTCTCGACTACTTTTTGGTGTTTGTTGCAGGTTTATACCATCGTTTGTTCTTGTGGTGATAAAAAAGTTCAATATTTTTTTATTTTCTGGATCAAAGTATCTGGAATTATGTAACAATTCAGATCAATCCTTGATCCAGTTCGGTTCTTGGTGTCATGTAGAGTCTTTTGGAAACCCACCCTGTGTTTTGTTACCATTTATTGTGGAGTTACATGCAGATGTGTTAAAAAAAAACTAAACTCATGATGATGAAGAATCCTTTAAAAAATCCTGGATCCACGCGGTGATCCAGATCCCCCTCAAAATCTACTCACATCTTCCTCAGACCACTTCTGATCTTTCCTGAAAATGTATTTAAAATCCATGTATACCTTTTCAAATTCTATTGATAAAAGACAAACTAACAAACCCTGGTGGAAATACAGTATAACCACCTTGATGGAGGTAATAAATGTTTTTTTACACACAAAATCTGTTTTAAGGATTTGTCGAAGTTTAAAAGAGTGAGTGAAATGTTTTCAAATGACTCTCACTGTGTTCAGAAGTCATGAAGTTCTGCATCGTTTTAACCAAACAAACTTTCATTCAGTGCGAAGAAAATGTCATCATTTATTCTAAAGAACAGAAAAGGACACTCTGAGCAGAGAACACGGGGAATGTTTCTATTTATAGATGTTTCTGCCAAAAGATCATATTTTTGCAGAAGCTGCTGCAGATTAAAGCATCAATCCAAGGTCTCCCTTAGAAAAAAATCTAAATAATAAAATCATCTTCCTTCAAATACAGTGGTTGACGCTTATATGCACAAAACTGCTGGGCACGTTCCTGCATCATAGAGAATCCATACGCTTATATGTACGAAACATTTGGAGGTATCATACATGCATCTCACTAAATCTCGCTGTTTCTCACTTGTTACTTAACCGTACACCTCCGCTGGTGTTCTCACACACACTCTCGCTGTTTGATGTGTGGAACTAGACTGTTCTGGCGTTTTACGTTCACATGTCTGGCGTGTCGCGTCAGCCTGAAGCTGTCAGACGGTCGGCAAAAAATAATCACAGACTTCTTCAGTGTGAAATAGTGTCACATGCAGGACCGGCCCTGAGCTGCATGGTGCCCTAGGCGAAAAGGGATTTTGGCGCCCCCTACTGCCCAGAACAGAAACATAATTCAATAACTGGATTACATTGCAAAAAATATTTATCTATACTAAAATGAACAGAAGAGATGATAGATATAGATATTTAATTATAACTTATTTTGTTCTTTACATGAGATGAATGGTGTGTCCAACAGTTTGTCAACAAACAAAAAAAAAGAGAATTTGGCGCCCCCTCGAGTAGAGGGCGCCCTAGGCAATTGCCTAGTCTGCATATGCCCAGAACCGGCCCTGGTCACAAGTAACATTTGTTCTAGTTTTTATTGCCCGATCATGAGTTCTTAATATTCGATATAGAGAACCGTTCTGTTACTAACTGTAACTTAATCTGTGTCGTTGCGTCGCATCCATGAACGCGCATATCTGGCACATCTGTTACCAGTGTTATATTGGATCCTCTCTACGAGTAAATAACTCAGTCTATTTGACAGTTTTATTCTCCTAATACATTGTCATTGCGTTATTACATCCTTTCCATTTATCTGTTATTAATACTGAACACTGCTACCCGTGTTTACAGTCCAAATGACCACCGACGGATAAATGCACAGAACGCTTATATGCACAAAACTGCTGGGCACCGAGGTCGTGCATATAACCATCGTCCACTGTACCTCAATTGAATTATTATGCTAAAAAATAGAAAACACAAATGCTCAAATAATATTTTGCACCATATTTAAGAAACAAAAGACAAGGTACATGAAACAAAATGTACCACGACATACTGACTGTAGCTAGAGATCATCATGTCTGTGTTGTATCAGCAGGTTTCACAGCCACTCAGTCGGCCCAACAAATCATTACCAGTGTAAAAAAAAGAAAATTACTGGTGTTCACTTGCTGACCAATCTCTTCATTTGAGGGTCAAAGTGCATCATTTATCACAGGAAATGATTAGAGCCTAACTGTTACAGATGAAGGTGTGCTCATTAGTTTGGGTAAATAACTCTGATAACCTGCAGAGTCCATCATCACCGGTTCAAGCGCATGTATCATATCACCGATTTAAATCCCACTTCTGATTAAAGACCACTTCCTATGTGGCATTTGCTCGTCTTCCACTGCAGTGCATCAGTGAGCCGTGACATCATCAATATGCTGCAAGCAAAGATGGACAGAAAAATAGGGAGGGAGGAGAGGAGGGTCGTTTCTGCTGATAAGGAATGACAGGAGCGGCAGGCTGAATGCTCCCAGAGCTTAAAGCGCTCACCAGCCTGTCAGAGACAGATCACTGTAAGCTGTAAAGGATCAGCTCGTTGGACAGCAGCCACGATAACACAACCTGCAGCAGCATCGGTTTACATGCTCCAACAAAAGCAGGAGGGGAACTTTAACCCAGATGTTCTGGAACAGCAGCACAGTTTTACCATTTAACATGTAAATGGTCTGTTCTGTTGAGTGAACTGCAGCGCCGCCTCAGCACCATGAAGACCCGTCGGACCTGCAGTGACTCCTTCATTAAATCTGATGTATGTTTTACTGAGTCCACTGAATGAGCTCAGTGTTTCAGATAAAACATGAAGAGAGTCTAAACTCAAGCTTAAATCATTAATCTGAATTTGTTTGAACCCCAAACCAAGGACAACTCCCTCCCTGGGAACTCTAAGTGAGGTAGACACCTGTCAATGTTGGGCAGAAATCCAGCTGCTTTATCGATCGAGACCACCTGAGAAGCAGTGGGATCGAGGACTGAACAGTTCACATCACAGGAGGTTTAAGAAAATCCAAGATTTAAAGAGGCCCTTCCATTAAAAACAGTTTTTCTGAGGTTTCTGTTGAATATTTTAGCTCCACAGGTGTTCTTACCTTCATAGTGGGTGAAAACAGGTCAACAACTTCTCTTTCAGTTTTTATCTCTCAAACTACGCAGGTGGTGATAAAACCAGAGTTCTCCCGAGTTCTAACGGCCTGTATTTGTTACATCACAACTCCTTTGTTTGTTAGTATTCATCAGCTCCTGCAATTGAAACCACACCTAGCATGCTGCTGGCTAAAAGCTGTTAGCATAAGACGTAGCAAACAAGAAGAGACAAGGTGTGCTGTTACCATGCACAGCGGGGCAGGAAACAGTATACCTTGCTCTCATAGGCTAGTTTGTTAGCCAATCTGAATCCAGTAAATTTGAATAATGAAAATGAACGAATTTTAATGCAGACAGATTGAAAGGTCTGTTAATCAGTGTTTCCTGACGTTTTTTAGAAATAAAATGTTTCATATTACTGGTTAATAGTTAAAGGGACATAAGGCAAGATTTATGAAAAACTACACATGCATTTCCAGTTTATTCAATGCTAATGGGTCATGAAGCATTAAAAACCCAAAATAACGAGGCCATCCGCATATATGTCTGTTGCCTTGGAAACGCTGTGTGCCACATAATGCGCTGCAGTTCGACGTCTGTTGTAGGGATGTGACGTAAATTGACGCTGCATGCGCGTTGCCGACAGCTCTTGAACAGGAAGTACATGGCCGCCGTATTCAAACACTGAAGGTATACTTATGGATGTTTCTGCAGCCATCAAACGACCTGCATCCACTCTCACCCCCCAAAAAAGTGGCACCACGAAGAAAAAAAAGACTTTATCAGCGGCATCTCGTGAGTCTAAAAAAAAATATGACCGAAGCCGGGCAGGCACCCGCATAAATATTGGATATGCGTTCGGTTCATGGAGGGAACTTCAGCTGCATTTGGGAGTGAAAACGGATGCTGACATGGCTCATTTCCTTGTGACCAGGTGAGAAAACATTATAGGTCGTGTTTAGAGCCTGATACAGTATGAAAATGATGAGATCAAATCAAATAACAGAGTGGAGAGACCTGACGTGAAGTATGTTAGCCTCCCCGGTGCAGTGCTGTGAAGACGAACAGTCTGTAAAGTGTCTGTGCGCGCTCCCGTGCCGGCTTGGCTGGTGGCTGCAGTTAGCCACAGCGCCTGTCGCGGCAGCACTGAGTCAGATTTTGTAAAGCTGCCTTAAGTTCCTTTAAGAAATAACCACAAATACCTGAAATTTGTATGAAATGGACTTTTTAAGGATTATTACCTGTTGGTTGACATGACAGTGTGAAGGACCGTGGTTGATGAGGATCCGAACAATGTCCACGTCCCCCCGCCACGCGGCCAGGTGGAGCGGGAAACAACCTTTGCTGTCAGCCATTATTGTTGAAGCCTCAAACTGGAGGAGCTTCAGAACCACATCTCTAAAACACACACACACACAGATGGAAAGAGAACATAACAAGGAATCAGCTGTATAAATACTCCCTTTAGAGTCAGAATCTAAATGCTGCTGTGGGACATTCATTACTGTGACTTTTATACAAACTTAACAAATAAACTCATCAAGACTTTGTTTTGAAAAGTACATTTAACAGTGTGGTCTGAACAGCGTTCCAAAACTGGATCGCTGTTTTCACTTTAATAATCTGATCATAAACCTTTATAGGCAACTGCAACTGTGTTATTTATCAAATCATGTTTGTTTTTATCACTTTTAGCAAAATAAAAAACTTAAAAATAAACAATTTTATTAGAAGATATTCTTAAATGTGTTTATACTTTAGATTTTACATTATTAAAAGCTTGTTTATTCCAATGTCCTTTATTGGATTCATTTGTAAACTGATTAAGCAGCTACTAAGCAGCATAGTCGGCTGTCTTTCACCTAAAAAAAATGGAAAGATTGATTTGCATTCGAAATGTCAGGAGAATAAACCGGACGTGTAAAACCTGCTTCCAGGAGCGGACGTGACTAATAAACTGAGTCAGATTGAATCTTTTATTTTTTAACACTCTAAAGTCACAGTAAACAGCAGAATCCCTTGAGTAGGAGCTCAAATTTGCACATCATCAACTTCTTTATATAAAAACGTATTTCTAAATAGAACATTCTCAAAATATTCTATCCAGAACAACAGATCTCTAGAACAGCTCTGCCTGAAACCAAAAATATGGACTCTTTATCTTAATTGCAAGTATACTTTTATTCCTTCCAACCTAAATGTTAAATCCCTCCTTAGCTTTTTTTTTGGCAGCCTAATTTTAACTCTGATGCTGCGTTTTGCTGTCACGCCTCCTCCCCTCCTCGCTCAGTTGATCTAAAAGGAGGAAATCCACATAATTGCCCCCAAAACACAGAACTAATCCGTCAGTTCCGCAAAGTTGAAGAAGCAGTCAGGCTTGTAGCTAATCCACAGAGTGCAGCATTATTCCTAACAACAAAAAAAGTTTGGAGACATTTTCTGTAAATATCACGTTTTGCAACTAGTTATGTTTGTTTGTTTTAATTTGATGTGATAATGCATTTTCTTCAGCTTCTACTTCAATTATTTTACAGCACTTTCATTTGGGTTTTCAAACAGTAATTATTATTTCACTAGTTATGAAAATAAAATATAAAATCTGAGTGAACTGGGATCTCGACTTTGATTAATTACAAGTTTAATACATTCAATAAATGTGCAGATTATGTTTATAATAGAGCACATTTTGTATTTTAAAAATATATTTACTTTGAAAAATATACTTTTAGAATCGGGCTGCATGGTGGTGCAGTGGGTGGCATGCAGTTTGCGTGTTCTCCTCGTCATGCGTGGGTTTTCTCCAGGACTCCGGCTTCTTTCCACAGACCAGAAACATGTTTAAATTTAATTGGTATTAACTCTAAATTGTCCCTAAATATGAGTGTGAGTGGTTGTGTGTCTGTTGAGGTTGTGCAGCTATGTCACGAAATCACGCTTGTTCCGCCATATCGGTAGGCTAGCCGCCATATCGGTGTCGGTTAGTTGGATCTAAATTCGTTGTTTCTTTTGCTATTTCTGATCATGGTAGCTAAATGCTTAGCTGTTGCTTGTCATAACAGATATGACTGAGATCACATGAGGAAATTCTACCATGTTTCAACAAATCCCGAAGATAGAGCTCGATGGATCGCTGCCGAAAAACAGGAAGTTTGGAAACCTACTGATGGAGCAAGCTTTATTTCTACTAGAGATAAGTAGTAATATAGATTTATATTACAAACATCTGAAATTATACTGTTGTCCTTTAGTGGTGATGATGATGTACAGACAGAAAACATTTAAGAAATTGTTCTTAAATTAGATCGATAACCAGCTTAAAGCTATAGTGCGTAACTTTTACATGTCCGTGGATGTCCGTTTCAGCCAAGCCACTATTAGAGGAGATGACACAATGCAGATTAAGCCGATCTGCTCCTCAAACATCTCACGGTATTTTTCAATATGTATCATTTTTACTTTGCGTGTCGACCGGCGACATTCCCGCGCTGGCGCGCAGGAAATTACGTCTTTTACATCACAACAAGAAGGGAGGGGGAGGACGAGCGGAGAGTCTCGTAGCAGGAGATCATTCACTAACCTGTCAGTTACAAATTAGCAGGAACCTTGTCTCCCGTTTGTAATAAGCTATTTGCGTTTCTGTGGAAAATAAATAAAAAATACATCAAATCTTCTGAAGAGTCCATCTTTTTTCAACAGCTGTCCTTATTCAAACAGAATAAAAATGTTGTGGAATCGCGAATCACAGCGGCAGAGAGGATAGCGGTTGGGGGAAGGGGGGAGGGGGGGGGGACAGGTGGGCGTACGTCATATGGAAGCGCCAGCTTCATTGTTGTAATAACGCAAAATTCCGCTAGGGGGCGACAGAAGTTACGCACTATAGCTTTAATGTTACCATGTAAAAGCTCGGATTATTATAAATAATAATAATAAACACTGAACTTCTGTATTAGTCAACGTATATGAAAACAATTAATTGTCATAATAATATGTAACAAGTTTTTTTTAATTACAGGTAGGAGTGAGATGGAAAATGAAGACTCACCTAGATGACAGCAGTGTTGGAGTGCTGCCCCAATGTGGCCAAAGTATAAATATTTATATCTGGATGTTTAAAATAATTAAACACTGAGTTTAGGAATAACATTTACATACTAGAACATTAGCATGGCTTGAGCATTTTGTTGCTTATTTACAACTGATGATTCTCTAAAAGTCTCTTTTTTTCAGGTTTTTTTATGAGTTATTGATCGTCATTTCATCGACTTTCAGTCCAACTCAAACTTTGTTTACACTTTGGTTTGAAGCAACACACAATCTAACTTCCGACAAGTATAAAAGCACTTGAAATGAGACGCTGGGTCTTACCTGTGTCCGTTGAGTGCAGCATGATGTAAAGGTGTGTATCCTGAGCTGTCTGTGCAGTTCACATTCAGGCCCTTCCACATGCTGTGAGACAAAAAAAACAATCTTTTAATTTCACATTTCTGACCGAGTTTTGACAGTTTCATATAATCTATGACTGAGCAGACAAACTGCAGCACAGTGATATGGTTTGTGTGTATACGGAGAACAGGATTTTCCTGGGGATGTTGTTATATGACCTCTCACTTTCACACGATAAAACTCTGAGCATATCACAGAGGAGTCATTATTAACTGAATCTCAGTCTAAAGCAGCTGCAGGCAGAAAATCAAGAAACTTCTAGAAGTGACCTTCTTTAAATCAAGTACATAATGCAAACGTGTGCATTCATTTCTTTCTTGATTTCATTACCATCAAAGTTCTATTTCAAATTCCTGAGAATCACTTCAAAGGGGTTTTATTTAGTTACTCTTATTAAACTGTTATAAATCAGACTTTTTTCCTTTTAACTGACAGATTCTGGATTTTAAGGTGAATTTTGAATTTATTAAGACTGAAGCTGCAGCACATGCACATAGTTTAACAGAAATCAACACAATAACCAAGGTCTTGGTATTATACAGTGAAAACAACTATATCTGAGATAAAAGACATATTACAGACAGTTCTGCACACACACACACACACACACACACACACAGAACATCACCTGTTCTGTGTGATGAAGCAAAGTTGTTGCCGTTAAATCATACACCGGAGAGTCGGTTCGGAACCAAAAATTGTCCAAAATTAATTTTAGAGTGAAACTAAAATAGTTTCCTACAGATTGAGAGTAAATTTGTGTCATTTTGTTGAAGTCAGCTCTTAAAATGTACCTGGTTTTCGTACAATCTTTTAGAGTGCTCATGATCGATAATTCTCCAGGCTTTCAGCACAGACCTGCATGTTGATGTTATTGTCATGGATATAGGTGCAAATCCACTTTATATCAAACCTAAATCAAACAGAGCTAAAAGAAAATAAGAAAAAAAANCCTTTCCTTTAACACCAACTAGAACTTTTAGGATCAATAAGCTGATATGGATAAATGTTTCGACCCAAACAGTAAAGTGAACACAAAACAAGGAGTTTCTCTCTCTCTCTCTCTCTCTCTCTCTCACACACACACACACACACACACACACACACACACACACACACTGTGTGTTACAAAACGATTTAATGCCTGAACATCTGGTTTCAGGGATTTTGGATTGTTTGTGTGCTTTCGTTTGGATCAATGCTGACTGACCTACAGTCTGTACAGTCGATGTACCGAACACATCCAGGAGGACCCGTTATTAAAAAGACCAGGCTCACAGAACATGAGAGGACAGGAGGTGAAAATGTGAGGAGGGTAAAGCTCAAGATCCGATGGCTTGGATTCATTCCACAGATTCATAAAAACAGGTTAAAAATTCACAACAAGTATCAACTGATTTACAGCAGATATGTCAATATGAAAACACAGTTCCCTTTTCCTCAGATTACATCAGATTACAGTAAAATTACATGAAGGTAAGTGAGTTGGGTGGTTTGTGTTTGGGTCTAAGTCAATCAAATAAAAGCCTGTGGAAACACAGGTTGTTTTCTGTACTTGATAATAAACAAACTGGGCGTCTGCTAGCTTAAAATAACTAGCCTTTACAACAAATTACCAGCCTGAAGGCTCCAACTCGCTCTCACACTCCAAAACCCACCTTATAAATAAACAAAGACAGCAGTCAGATCCTAATGAGGTGTTTTCTTTACAAACGTGTTTAACATGATGCTAGCAGTTGCTTAGAGCTGTTTGAATATTTTAGGTTTGGAATGCACCTTTTAAACCTCTGTTTGCTAAAGTCGCTAACCTGCGACAGCCCTTTACTTATACCTGGTACATGTTGTTTCTACCCCCACCACTAGATGGTCGTCTTGTAAAAGTTATGGCTAGTATGCAGATAGTGAGATTATCTTATTCAACAAAGAGAGAGATTGACTCTTTCTCTGTTTTAAAGAGATAAAACATAATAGTAAAATATTATAACATACTGTATATCATGCAGAGATAGATGGAAATAGTTACATACAAGTTAATAAATTACATGCTCAATCACTTTTTTGCAATTTACTGATCTCCTGACGGTTAAAAACCACATCAGATCAGGTAACATGAATCAACAGTAACTCTTATCAGTCTGAGTCGATTATTGAGTTTATTTGTGCTCTTAGAAGGTCAAGCAGCCCAAAAAAGATGTAAAATATATTTCCAGTAAAGCCCCTAACTGCAGAAAAAGTAGAAAAAACAGACGCTGTGACTTTTAGAAAAATAAATACACACGCTATGAATAACAACTCTCTGGATCACGTCTCAGTGAAGCTGGTTTTCTTGTCGGAGTTGTTCTAATCTGCTGTTCCATGTTCTGCCTTGTGTAACTCCAACATTCACCTTATGTTGTTTTCAGTGGAATCATAGAATTAAAAAGCACCTTGAGCTCAGATAACAGGAGAGCTGCTGCAGAGTCTTGCTAGATTAGTCTAATAGTCTGACAATGTCTGATGTAATTAACCTTGATGATGTGAAGGAAGCTGCAAATTTCACATTTCTGGTTCTCAGCACGCCGAAGCAACAGTCAAGTGTTACCTTGGATCAGATATTTCACACTCGGTCTTCCTTCCACAGCTCATATTTTCATAAATCACTGAAGGTGCAGAGGTCATGGAGGACACTGGAGCAGGGAGAGCAATGCTGCCCTCTGTTTGAACCCTTCTTTAGTTACACTCCCTGCCTTTACTGACGCCTGCACTGACATCATTTTGGAAAACCAAATGGATCGATCTGTTTTATTTCAGATCTAAAAGTCACCGGAAAAGGGGGTTTCTCCACAACAATACATTTTTCTGTTTTTCTTTTATGGTGTACGAGACTAAAAACTCAAGTTGTTCAATAACCAGTGAGTAGGTGCTAAATGTACTCCCTTAATCCTTAGAAGTGTCATTTATTATCAGTCTCTTCAAAAAACACCTGTAATGTCTCTGAAGTGGTACAAAATGTTTTATTCAGGTTCAAAGAGCTCGTGTGGCATTTGAGAAAGTTTTTTTTATTATTATTTCCTGCTTCTCGTAAGGAATATTAAACCTGGCATGGCGCTGCAGTGAAGTTCAAAGCAGAACGTCGTCATCAAAAGACAAGGAGTGAAGCAGCTGAGAAAACCTTTGTAGTTCTGGTTCGAGCAGGAGAAAGGTAAGTCGAATGAATTCATGAAGTTCTCATGGATGAATGAAATGAAAATCAAAAGGCAGGAACTGAGGGCTCGATAACAGCTATAACTAAACAAGAAATCAAAAAGAGGAACCAATAGGAGGTGAGATGTATATGTACTATCAGAGCTGATAAAGCCAGGCAGGAAGTGAGCTTGCTTCATATCCTGTTTTGAGCAAGAAGCAGAAGAGATACCTGCCAGTTAAAAGGAAAAACACTGAGCAGTACAAGGATGTTATAATAAAAAACAAGACGAGCATGAGTGTTACTTTAGAAGAGCCTTTGATGTTTAAAGTCTGAGACAGTCCAGCTTCTATGGTGCTTTAGGCCATGAGTACTTTTCGTCACACTCTGACGTCCCATGCAGGTGTGCAGGTACGGATAAGGTTTAAATAATTCTGTCCAAATGTGTGTTCTCATAGCATCAGCTCAGCAGCAGAGAGGTAATTATAGAGCTGACCGTGAAGAAAATCTCAAAAGTCCAATTACTTTCTGAAGAACGAACACTGAATCAACCTCATTTCCTTTTGATTTGTTCCTCCATTTCTTTTCTCCGTTCATCTACTTAATACTAAAAATGCTTTCGACAAGGTAAAAATGTGTCAAGGAATCGGCATGAAGAGAGTAGAAAGTATTGCAACATACAGTAAGTCTACACATATATGTTCAGAATACTTAAACATATAGAAGACTACTCAAGAAATAGCTTAATTACTAGTTACAAACATGCTCGATGGAGCATGAAGCTTTAAGCTTGTGTAAAGCAAATTCATTATGTTAATCATATACTAAACACACAAAACAGAAAGATTTTGTGCTAAGTGTTAATTTAGGCAGTGACATACTATTTCACTATGACTCAGCAAGGCCTTATGATAACTACATTTACCCACAACACTAGTTAACTGTTGGAGGGAAGCTAAACAGCATTAGCCACTAGTCAGTTAACACATGTTTGCAAGGTAATCCATCAGCTTTGCATCAAATGTATCTTCACAAGATGATGAAACTGACAAAACTTGATCTCATTTCAAAGGTATTAAAAGATGCGGTAATGTTTTATTTATTTTTGGTAAGTATAAGGATCTACATCACCGCTGTCACATGCACATAAAATGAGTAGCGCTCAGTAGATTAACTGCTTTAATATAACTGCCTCTGCAGATTGTTTTACATCTGGCAGTCTTACAAACTTTGATCAAAAATGACTAAGATTAAATGATATTACTTATTATAACCAAATTGATTGTCTTGCTCTGCATCATCAAAATCAAGGTAAAAAAATAGTTCTTCTTGCCCAGTCAGAGAGTTTAAATTGGGTCTGTTAATTTATCACTCAAAGACAACATAGACGTGAAAAATACATCAAATTTTTAATCATCTTTATTAGCTTTTTTTTTAAAGACAATTGATAAACTGGCAAATATCCTGAAATTGTATGCCATTAATCTAAAGGCTGCACTACAACTAAATCAAAATACAAGTAAGAATGTGTCCTAAATGTCCCTCAGGGGACACAGAGATCAGCTGAGACCTGAAGGCGTGATTTCATTTTCATTCTGGTTCAAGAAACAGTAAATTAATAAAAATCAACACCTGAAAAAATTCTTTGATGTGTAACTTTATTTTTTAATCAAACACTGTAATTAAATGACATGGAGGGGAAGTAACCAGCAACTAGGGATGATCTTTATGTTTCGGCTTCAACTTTTACAGGAATCTGTTGTCATATACAATCAATGAAAGATGACAAAATTCCCATCAAACAGCCTCGATGTCAAACACATGATCAAGAGTATCATAATCAGCTATAACATATATAGTTCTGAGTAGATAATATAGTTCCTTTACAATGTCAAGAAGTTATTTGTTCAACTGTGACACAACTCAATGCAAAGTTTTAGAAAATTTGAAAACGGTAGTTTCGGTGATGTGTGGTTTTTTTTCTTTTTTTAAATTGGGCAACTTACTGTGAAGAGGGAAATAAGACAGGAAATCCTGATAAGTGTTTCTTAGACCCACGCAGATGATAAGTGACTTCAATCTGTTGACTTGTTGAAGCTCTCAGTGTTTTATGATTTTTTATGAACCACAAATATGTATTATTCATATTTTAATGAGAGATGTGGATATCACATGATTTCATCATTAAAGAGGCAATTTCATACAAATCTCAAAGACTTTGTGGTTATTTCTGAAGTATTAACCAGTAATATGAAACATTTTATATCTAAAAAACGTCAGGAAACACAGATTAACAGACCTTTCAATCTGTCTGCATTAAAATTCGGGGGGTTCTGGCTCCTTCCGTCAGGCCTCGAGCAGCAACTCGTTCATATTCATTATTGGAATTTGCTGGACTCTGATTGGTTAACAACTAGCCTATAAGGGCAAGGTATACTGTTTCCTGCCCCGCTGTGCATGGCAACAGTAGACGTTCAAATACAATTTTTTCTTGAGCCTCTTTTTGTTCTAATTTACAAGCATCTCAAATAATGAATGTGCTCATAAATAATTTAAAAAGTCAAAATAAATTCAACAAAATGTCTCATCAGTATTAATCCAATGATAAATGAGTTGTTCTGGGTTTTTAACAGAACAAACATTAAGATATGAATGTAAACACTGGGGATTACCTCCGTAGTGACAGCAAGTTCAATTTCACAGTATACTCCCGCCTCATCTCGAAGAAAATCCCATTCACACATCTACAGGCAATCCCATACTGCTTTCACACATAAAGGTGTTTCCTCCACCTCTCTGATCTGCTGCCGTCTCCTGCTCTAATTCCACACCAATTACAGTGAGTGACAAATAAATCCACAGCGTCTTTGACTCGGGACCAGGAAATAAAAACACTCAAACAGCTGTATTGGATGCAGCTGAAGTCTGTCACCATCAAATAAAACAGTATAGCAGACAGAATAACAGTTGCTCTCATTGACCCAATAGATTAGTAAACACTCAAATTTTAAAAGAAAGATAAAGCTGAAACATAACAAGCACCACCTAGTGGCTGGTTCCAGTTTTAAAACACGCCCTTATTGATTTCTGTTAATTCATCTAGTTTTTACCTTGTTTCTTGATGTTTCTCTGATTTTGTTGTTGCAATTGGTTATTTGATGGAGTGACTGTGCTCAGGTGTGCAGACGGGACATTCTTCCCCACTTCTCCACTGCACTACACTCTATATGGCGTCACATCGCTGATAAAAATCACCAGGGAATGCAACGCTCTAATGGCGGGTGTTAGTTTTTACTTCTGGCGCATGAACGCAGCACAGCAAGCGGTAAAACACACCCTTCCACTCTTCTATACGCTGTTGTTTAAAGATTTGTCAGTTGAGGCGGTAACTCTTCTGACTAGTGTGATTGGTGGACAGGAGTGGAACAGTGGGTACATGATGTGGATTCAAAAGTAGAAGGGAACAGAACGTTTGATAGTTGTATTAGGTAACAGCATGTGTTTTAACTAAAATCAGTCACTCCCACATTAATCCCACGTCACGTGCCCCCCATACAGGTGAGGTGAGGGGGGCGACTTTTACTGCTACACCATTCTGCATTCATGTGCCCGTGAGTAAGAATGAATGCTCGCCATCAGAGTAACTGCATTAATAAATGCATCTGAGTTCAATTATATGCCAACGATTAGAGCATTGCGCTCCCTTGAGGTTTTTGGCAGTGATGTGATGCCATACCTCTGCCTCCAAAAATCCAAGATGGCAGAGACTGTAAACAGCATATCATCTCATGTGTCTTTTATCTACATGCAAAAATGTGTGCTCTTTTTACAATGCATTCATAATTATTAGATAAAATACATTTCATAATAAAATAGTAATATTTAAATCATTTTTAAATGGTAAAACTATTTATTATGAACAGGATGCATATATATAAATCCATGTTACCTTGATTGATTGTTATTAAAACCAAACTGTTTTAAAATTTAAAAACTATCCATGTTGGGGAGTCTGATGGCGTTAGCTTCTAAACATCCTTTTCCAAATCTTGAACAATATGTCAGATTGTCTCTCACCAACTTCCTTAAATAGAGATGGAAACATCTCTTCTTTTGCCCTAAGATGACTTAATACATTCCACACAGGCCTGTTTGAATACACAATCATCTACCATTTGATTTGAAAATGACCAGTGATCTTTTATACTCAGATTTTTATGCAGGGCTTTAAATGTTGATACCCCAAGAGTCCTGCAGAATTAATTTCTAACCTTTTACTAAAGCTGAGTTTTGATTAAATGCTGCAGAGTCCGGATGCAAACACCCTCCCGTGAAAAACTACAAAAGCCGAGATCCCTCAAACCAATTCTTAGACCTCAAGGGGATCCACTTGGTTGGTTTTTAAAGCTAAATTCTTTGGTTTCAATTAAGTCATTACAACAAAGTGCTAAATTTATTTTTGAATGAACACATTCAGGAAAAGGATCTTTTTCTTCTTCTACGAAAAAACAAACTCATTCTGCTTTTACAGCATCTCTATTGATTTACCCTGCAGCTTTTCCAATCAGTCACGTTCTGTAGGGGCACAGACAGTCTGAGTGTGTGTGTGTGTGTGTGTGTGTGTGTGTGTGTGTGTGTGTGTGTGTGTGTCTTCTTGAGGTAATTCTCCTCACAGTAAGTAAGAGACAGAAAGCCTTAGGTTTCCACTTTACCACAGGCGAACACAAATCCATCTGACCGACCACCATTTCAGCAGATCGGTAGCATCGGGGAGGGAAAACGTCAGACCCAGATTTCTGTCTAAATGCGGTGAACAATCTATACAGGCGACTGAGTGAATCGATGCATTTATACTGTTGATCTATAGCAAAGAACTCCACTTCAGTTCTTAGGTCAATTAATCCTCCTGCTGCATTTATTTCACAGAACCATTCCTGAAACGTGAAGTACAAAAACACTCTGATCCTATGTTCATGTTAAAAGATCTGAAAACTGACAGATGACTGAAGACACACTTCCTGTATCAGTTTCTTGTGTTTTTCAGAACTGATACTAATTGAGAAGCAGGTTCTGAGTGTTAATCTAGAGATTGTTCAAACAAAATATTTTTTATTTTTTAACACTAACGTTTAATAAGTTAAAGAAAAAACACATAATATAGACATTGTTCTACAGATAATATAAACTCTACTAGTCCTGATCATTTTATCTGTTTACTGTGACATTACAACCAAATAGCAGCTAATTATTATAGCAGTTAGGATGCTGGATTTCATTTAATTTAGACATTTTAGCAATTAAATATTTTGATTACATTTTTACCAGCGATTTCAACTTTAGATCTTTGCCAAAAGTCATTCTTTATTTTTTTTACTTCCCCTGACAAATTTTGATTTGACCGTATGAGGTAAAGTTAGAGTCCTTCATCTTAGTGTCAGTCGCTTTATAGAAAATCACCCGTCTCAGAGCCACACTCAGTCCATCTTCATCATCTACTCTGCTCTGACGAAATTAGCAGTGGAAAAGTCGTGACGATGAAAAACACGGCGGGTGTGTAACTCTCAGAGATGCAGCGGGGAAACGAAGGATAAACATTTTTACTCCTGTTTTGTGTCTGTGTAACGTTTTGAAACCCTGCCGTGTTGATTAGAGCTCTGCAGATTTCCCAGGAAGGTGGTGTTTCTGTCTGTGGAGACAATATCAGAGGAGAAGCAGAGACATGGCTATATAAGGACAACCTTAATGACTTTGGTTTATTTAGAGGCATCTCCATGTTTCTCTCTCTCTCGTGCAGTTTTCTAAACAATGAGAAAGCAGATCTGCAGACGTGTGCTGAAATGACCAATAAAAATGGAGATTACACTGAGAAATTATTCAATCTATCAAGCTGAGACAAAAGATATGTATTCACATTTGCCAGAGACACAAACAACCCAAAAAATATAAATAATTGACTAAATTAACTTGAAAAAGGAATCCTTTGTAGGTCAAACTCTGGGATACGTTTAAAACATTAAAACATGTTGAAATGTACAAAAAAAAATGTGCACAAACATTTTCTTGAAATTGTATTTGATATTATGAGGTCTTGTATGATTAAATGTTTAAAAATCTATCAAATGTGCAGCTGAGAGAAATCCTGAACTGCTTTGCCGCCTCCCGTGTGTCAGGTTTTCAAAGCGGCTGCGATGAGATTCGCTGATGGCTGTAGTTTGTTGCCTCCAGTGTGTCTAGCCCCTGACTCTGTACTGCCTTCAGGATGTAGTAGTAGTTCTGACTGCTTTGTCCAGTTGACAGTGGGTTTGTTGGCAGCACTGTGAGTCGTTTCTCTAGTACATTTAACACAGTTGTTGTTGGTGGATCAGAGATGGACAAGAGACTGAGTCCAGAGAACTGGTGGACCACTTTGTGTCCTGGTGTGGGAACAATCATCTCATCTTGAATTTAAATAAGACAAAGGAGATGATTGTGGATTTTAAGAGGAGCAGCAACAAGCCAACACCCATTTCCATCATGGGAGAAGAAGTGGAGGTGGTGGAGGAGTATAAATACCTGGTGTTCACCTGGACAACAGACTGAACTGGAGACACAGTGATGCTGTTTTTAGGAAGAGACAGAACAGACTGGACGTCCTCAGGAAGAATGGATGAACTTGAATCTCTGTTAAAGACCCAGCCAGAGTATCAGAAAAGCAGCATCATGTGTTTTACTAAGACGTGGCTAAAGGGACATATCCTGGACTCCAGTGTGTCTCTGTCTGGCTTTCTAACAATACGGACAGACAGAGATTTGAAGAGGAGCGAAAAAAGAAGAGGAGTTTGTCAGCTGATCACATCTGCAGTCACCTGTTGGGGTGGAGCATCAGAGTATGTGACACGAGGAGGCTGAACAGATTGATAAGGAGGACTGATTCTGTTCCGGTTCTGTTCTGGTTCTGATCTGGTTCTGTTCTGGTTCTGATCTGGTTCTTTTCTGGTCCTGTACTGGTTCTGTTCTGTTATGTATATTACTGAATTTTTGTACAGTAAATATTTTCTACAAGTTATTAAACAACTCTAATTATATAAAGTATATATTTTGTTTACATCTACCAGCCAATAGCTGGCAGAACAGCGGGCACCATTTTGGGTTGTCTAACACTATAAAATAATCCAGCACAGTGAAGCTGGTACTGTGGAGTCTGCAGGTCAATCAGCTGGAAGCACCGGGGACATGTGGTGATTATATACATTATTTACTTGCTAGAGGAGGATTACTCTGGGGTTTCCCATGTGATGAGCAGGTTCTGTGTGGAAACGTTTTTATTAGCAGCTATTAGCTGCTAGCTAACACGTAGCTGCAGCATGTTTCTGAAGTAGATGAACGCTTCTGCCACTTTTTGGACGGGAAGACACACCACGGAGGATTTTATTGCTTGGTGTGTGGGGAGGACAGAGGATCTTAAGAGGGACTTCAGGAAGTTTTGGAGCCGCGGTGCAACTATGAACTCTTTGCTACGGACTTAATCGATGACTGAGCTACAAACAGGAAGGAGCTGCTTTTATCAGAGTCAGTGTGTGATCAGCTGGAGAACATGATTAGTGAACTGAACTCATGATATTTTATTGTCCTGCTCAGATCAGAGTGGGTTTGGTGAGAAATATTGATCGACCTGCGCATCGGAGAGCGCGTGGGGGGGTTAACGAGCCTGGTCCCCGGATGACTGAAGGCTTTGTGCTGTTATTCTGTTCCAAGTTCCATATACCACCTTTAATTGGATTTATGCAGCCCCACCCAAAAAATATGTCACCAGCCGCTACTGCAGTTTATATTTAGTAGAACTGGCTTGATTAGAGAAATAATTATTCAAGTTTTAAAAAAAGAGTGTATTAAAACCTGGTCATCACGATCAGCAGCAAAAAAAGATCTTGTAGTTGTTTCACATGTGACCTGTAGGTCTGAAATGTTGTAGAGATGTTCTGGAAGTCCATGTCAGTTTGTTTCAGTTTAACAGAAACTTTACAGCGTAGCAGAAACAAAAAAAGTGGATGTAAAACGATTTAAAACGTAGAACGCAAAAATACTTCAGGTAATCAATCACTGCAAACAATTACAAACCTTATCAATAATATTTTGTAAGATTCAAAGATGTAGTGAACATGCGACTGGCTTCAATATCTCCATAGAAGCCTGTAAAGAAAAAGACAAACCATCACATATGCTCATCTGTCTGCATGTGTTTCACCATGGCAACCAACCTGCCAAACAAGTGTCCTGGGATAAATTAACAGCAACTGCTGTGAGCTCCTCTGTGTTCACTACTCACTCAGATGACCTATTTATGCAGTTTTTCCTTTCACTTTAACATACTTGGCTGAAGAATGTGGCGCTCCTGCATGCTGGACATCTGTGAGTGTGTCATCTGGGAGTGAATGTGATAGACCTGTCAGCAGGAACGTTGCATCCTATTTACACTCAGACTGCAGGATCATTCACCTGCTGCTGCAAGACTGACTTTTTATAAATATAAATCATTTTTCCATCTGACTTACTGCCCAGACTGAAGATCTTCCTTTATAGCTGAGAAATTAAGCAAAAAAATCATTTAACAAAAATCTCAAACAATACAACACAACTTTCCTTTTCACTTTCTGGTGATAAAGTATATAACTTGGCAGTTGCTCCCATGTTTATTGTGGGGAATTAAATGTGCAGATCAATAACAGGCTCCAGCAATTAACTCAGAGGCCAGCAGATAGTCAGCTTATACAGCACAAAGCTTAGGAACAAGGAGAAACAACTACTGGGTCTTAAAAATAATTCAATAAAGATTTAGAAACAATTAATCAAGAAACCTACAAAAATATGAATAATTACTCAAGCCACAACACACTGAGTGCTGACATGCTGAACATTTTATTGAACTATAAAAGAAAATCGTGATAATTCACATTAATTGGTTGATTTGACTCTTGTAGCATCTAGTTTCAATCCAAGAGTTCAGAAAAGGAAAGTTCTGATCTGTTTGTGATTGTGGGTTTTTGGAGTTCCAGGTTTAAAAGTTGTTGGATGAAAAGTGGAACATATTCAAAATAAAGATTCAATAAGTCCATTTTTTTACTTTTAATTCTGGGATGACTGAAAATCAACAGATATCTATAGTTCCTGTTTATTTCTCAGTATTTTGGTGAAAAGAAATTTAAAAAATAATAAATAAATAAACTGGAGAATCAAAAGCACGTGACTGGTTTGTAGTATCTGTTGCTTGTGATTCTCTTTTTAGATGTAGCGCATTGCAAGACAAAGAAATCTGGGCTAAATGTATACTAAAAAGCATAAGAACATTTTAACAAACAGGATTTCATCCTTAAAAACAAAGTGTTAATTTGAGAATGTAAACTTTAAATATAAACGTTGTTTTGGCTCGATGTTATTCTCTTTGGTAAACTAAGCTAAGCTAATTGTGTCAATGCTAAAGTGTAACACATAGCTACAAAATTTATTATAAACACAGGAGCCAAAGAAGCAGCTACAGTGTTTTTGTGCTGGATCCATGTTTCTTCATAACATAATAAGTCATTTATTGCTTTAGGGAGATTTAAAAAGGTGACCTGTTCTGTTTCAGTTGTAGAAAACTTGCCCAGAAGCTGTAGCTAACACGGTTTCTGTCCATCAATCACTCTTTTCTCCTTCTCTGATTGCGACAGCTCATTATTTTAACTTTATTTTTGCCCTGCAAACACTGACTTTACCGTCCCTTTCTTCTCCTTCATCTGATGCTTTCTAAATTAACAAAATCGTACATTCACAAGTTTTCCCATGTTAGCTGTAAGTCTTTTGCTCCTCGCCAAATCTCACAAACAGCCAAAAAGAGCTCACACACACAAATTAAAACGTCCGCTGCCAAGTTGTGTTCACACACAGCTGCATGCAATTACCCACCACAAGAAGGTATTTAAAACACGAGTCTCTCTGGCCTGCGTTATTTATCGGATTTATCAAAATAGCTCTTCCATGGATGTCTACGAAGCTGCAAAAGCAGCAGAAGGAATGAGCGCTCACTCAGCTCTCACACAGATAAATACTTGTTTCCTTTTTCTCCTTAAAAGTTTAGATTTTCTGGGAATTTCTGGCATGTAAATATGCACGTATATTTCAGTATATATTTCTTCTCAAGCAGGCAGGTGCAACTATACTTAAAACCAGAGACTAAACAAAACACATGAACTGTTGTTTAAAAGATCTGTACAATTTATTTTGTGGGCTTAGAATAATTAATCAAGGGAAATAAATTTCCATTAAATTGTCAACAAACTTCAGCAAAGTTGTTGGTGCCTTTCTTATAAAGTGAGAAAAAATACAATAGTCATTAAAATGACTTGAAAATGAGAAAAGTAATAATAATATATAATTTACTGAAAATCAACAAATAAAAATCAGATGATGTCTTTTTAATTGCAAACCAACAGAATATTTAAAAAAATAGAAATAAAACTGGCCTTGACAAAAATAATAACAGATCCAGCAAAGATTGAAAATAATTTGAACATGAGGACACGTCAAACAAGCCGTGTCCTATAACTGATATAAAATGTGTCTCCAAGTTTTTTTAGCCATTCAGTAAGTTTAAAGGGAACAAACAGGTTATTGGGTAGTTTGGTATCACTGTGTGCACCACACTGAACATGGACCAGAGAAAGCAAAGACCAGAGCTGTCTGAGGAGAGCCGAGAGAAGATTTTATATCTCCATGATAAAGGTAAATGCTACTGAACCATCTACAAGCAGCTTCATGTTCCTGTGACTACAGCTGACAATATATTTAGTTAGTATCAGGTCCACAGGACCGTATCAATGTCCCAGGACACGAATACAAGAGGAAATACAACACCAGATCGATCAGATAGATGGAGATGATGGTAAATAAAAGAACCAAGGAACCAGTTAAGAACCTTGTAAGATTTCACCAGAATGCATGTTGACGATCCACAAAGTTTCTAGAAGAATTTCCTTTGGACTGATGAAACAAAACGTCTTCAGTTCTATGTTTACAGAAGGAGCTTTGTAGGAAATAATATTATACCTGCTGTGAAACATGGAGGGGACTCGGTTTGGTTTTGGGACTGCTTTGCTGCATCTGGAACAAGGTGTCTTAAATCTATGTCGGGTCCAATAGAACCTCAAGACTCCATTCTGGAGTGAAATGTGCTGCTTAGTGTCAGAAAGCTTGGGCTCAGTCACAGATCCTCCAACAGGATAATGAGTCAAAACACACAAATACAAACACTAAAGGATGGATCAGAACAAAACATTAAACTGTTCTGAAGGGACCTTCTAATCTAAATCCTATTGAACATCTATGGAAGGAGCTGAAACCTTCATCTGGAGAAGAAACCCATCAAACCTGAGACAGCTGGAGCAGTTTGCTCATGAGGAATAGGTCAGAATACCTGTCCACAGGTGCAGAAGTCTCACTGAATGTTACAGAATTCACTTGACTGGCTCAAAAGATTATGCAACAAAATATCAAGTTGAAAATTACAAGTCGGATTCAGCACATATTGCTGAAAAATCCAGATTTGCAGGACAAATGGCTTCAGTTTATTTTTGGAGAGACTCTCAAGACTTATAATAGTAACTTAACAGTACTTAAACTTAATAGTAACAATTGAAAGTGTTTTGTAAACGGTTTTGGTGTTTGTGCACAAGTTAATTTGTTTCCTTTTTTAGTTTTACCATTCAGACACATCCATGGCAATACGAGCTTGTTGCTTTTCTTGAGGTGTATCCGTGTCTTCTTCAGATTCAGGGTCATGAATGTATGGTGATACTCCCAAAAAAGCTACATCTGAAGCAATTCTAGACAATAATACCAGGTAATTTTACGCAGCATGGGAGGATACAGGAAGCTGTGCTCCCATAGGCTCGCTGTTAGCCAATCTGAGTCCAGCAAATTTGAATAATGAATATTAATGAGTTGAAGCCGAAGCCTGACAAATTTTGATGCAGACAGATTGAAAGATCTGTTAATCAGTGTTTCCTGACGTTTTTTAGATGTAAGATATTTCATATTACAGCTTAATACTTCAGAAATAACCACAAAGTCATGGAATTTGTGTGAAATGCAACTTTTAAGGTTTTTTTTTTAGTAATCTTCTGTTGAACTACAATTCACAAGCATGGCCTCAGCGACTATTGTGGGTGTTTCTTCCTGTAATGAATGGCTACCAACATATTTGTCCACTTCTGTACTCTTAAACTGACTCAGAAGGTTAATGCATTGAGGGCAATTAATTACTTCTTCTTTTGTACCTGTAGTAAACAAACATCAGGTACTTTTTACCTGTGGAGGATGTTTAAAGAGAAGAAATGTCTGACGCCGGGCTCACACTGCCTACGGAACGGCTTCGGTCCGGCTTCGGTGCGGTTTTTCCGCAAGCTACCACTCACATCTGCTCCAGATAGGGAGTGCGGCCAGCTCCGGTGCTGGGTGTGGAAACGGCACCCGCGAGAACAGAAGTTCACGTGGGTTATCGTTTTGTCGGGACTTCACACGAGAACACGTCCATTATTTAGCAAATGTGTGAAAATGTGTTGTGCTGCAGGCTTTCGGGACCCTGTGTCACCGGGTGTGATGTAATGTTTACATTTCCTATTAGCGCGTGTGCTGTCTAAAAAGAAGAGTCAAGTTACAATTGTTTGTACACTCGTTTATTTTGAAAAAACACCGGATATTCAAGCCACACTTCCTGTATAGCTCGTCAGATTTCATCAAACTTGACGCGGAGTGACTCCGGCGTCCGGAAAAAATAGAACCTTGCGGATTCTTTCCGTTGTGCCGTACGGCCCCCGTAACCGGACCCGCACCGCGCGGAGCTACTGTGAGCCTTCAGAAGGGATTTTAATCTAACGGAATACCTGCGGGGTCCGCACCGGACCGGATCTGGATGCAGTGTGAGCCCGGGGTAACAGCTAGACACTGTTAGCATGTGTTGCTATCTGTGATTTCCTGTATGTGTCTGCATGAACAATTTGCTCTTTCTTCTCTGCCCTTGAGATCAGACAAAGACAGAAAGAGTGTCATCATTGAATCAGTAATTTAAACAGCTGAGCTCAGAAAGTTGTGTTTCACAGCTGGATTCTTCACCTAAATTTCTTAATATTTAAAATATATCTGTGTTTCTGTAAGATTTTATCTATAGCCTGGCATTTACTCCATCAAGGTAAAACAACTGGGATTCCATCTTCAGCTCTGTTCAAACTGGAAGAAACAACATTAAACCTTTTTTACATTTATCTGCTTCATGGTATTAAAAAAGAAACTCAGTGTTAAAGATACTTAGATAAAACCGTATCGCTTGTTTTCAAGAGAATAAACAACTGAGAAAAATTCCGTGAACACTTATAATTCCCTCTTTACAGAACAGGCTTTATATGGGCAAATCCTTCTAAAAATAAAACCCTCTTGCCTTTCAGGTTTTATAACTTATAAGTATTTTCCCTCTTTTTTTCAAACTAAATGCAGCTTTATAAAACATCATGCTTATCAGATTTGAAAGAAACAAAAGAATCACATGTAAACATGTCTAAACATTCATCTTCATCAGTTGTTAAAGAGATGATGTAGTTCAGGCTAGACATGGAGCTGTTAGGTTATCATTTTGGCGTCTGGTCTATTTTTTTGTGCGAGCGTTCCGTGTCAATTCTGGCAGGAAGTTACAAGTAAATGCGATCATAAGTGTGTATCTAAACAGACTATAGAGATGAAAATAAACACAACACACACACACACACCTACACAAACACACACACAGCGCAACGGAGTGTGCTGACTACGTTGAGGGGGGCGGGGACAGAGTGAGAGAGAGAGTTGAAGACAAGATAAACGATGTCAAATTAAAAGCAGGAGTAACTAAAACAAGCTCTCTTCAATTGTTTTTAATGTTATTTACTTACTCATGGTGAAAAAATAAACAGATGAGCAGAAACTCTTGTGGACCAGCACGGAGAAAGACGGGTCTGATGTGAACCGGGGAAAAGCTGAGCGGTGTGCAGCGCATTAGGCTTCATACTGATCCACGCTAGCTAGCATTTCATCATTACTACTACTACTACTGTCATTTAGCAGACGCTTTTATCCAAAGCGACTTACATTGAGAAGCAGCACCGAGTAACAATAAACAGCCTTTTACCATTGATGACTCCGAGATGTTTGAAGAAACAAAGTTGTGGTAGTTCCACAAAAAACTCCAGTAATTCCGATAGTAAACACAACTACGCAATTCCCGATTCACGAAGGCGTTTCTTCCGTTGAGTGAAAAGGAGGAGGAGGGAGGGAGGAGGGGCTACAACACATGCACACTACTCGAAACAGCCGTTAAGTTTCTCATTCAGGGCAAAATCGTCTTTACCTCCTTTAACCATGTATGTTACCTCGTGTCTTTTTGTAGGATTTGCTTCTTACTCACTGAATATTCTTGATTTAACACCAAACTTAGAGGCAAAAAACATGTAAAAGTGTGAATCACGAGCCGCCTGCGGGGGCAAGAAGACATTTACCTTGTGAAAATGTAACTCTCGCTTGTTAAACTTTCCTGAACTATAACCCACCTGCAAATGCACAAATCTTACAAAGGAAACAAATAGATCTCCTCTAATTCTCACAAAGCTTCCTGTAATCCCCAATGCCTCTTTCAGACACAATGCTGCAACAAAGCAAAGTGTAATTTAGAGCGTTTTTGGGGTCGTTTAAAGAAGAAAAACAAAGACACTGCCCAGTCATAATGATCACTTCTCAGTCTTTGCACAACCACACACGAGGATATGAACGTGTGAGCACATGCAACTGTCTGCTCCATCATTACAAAGCTCCTCACTTACAGAGCCAGAGATGGTGCATACAAACAAGAGGCAATTACAGACCAACATATAAATCCATGGCCAGCCACAGTGAGACAGAGCAATGCAGAGCACACACTCAGAGTGAGCACGCCGTGTCATTACACATGCAAAGAGCCCTGCAGTTTTTACACATACTATAAATATACAGCAAGGCCAGAGATGTGAAATACTGTTAATCTAGGGCTCATAAACTCTCTGCTACATAAACGGGTAATTTTTACTTATTAAGTACACAAGACTTTATGTTGACAGTGAAAAAACAAATCAGTGTTTAAAGAAACTGTAAAGTTGTCTCTTTAAACTGTAAATATGCAGACAGTTACTGTATGTTTGGAAGATGCGTAGAGAAAGAGACAAAGCATGAAGGATCATATTACATTATGAATCGTGTCAATATGAGTCCCAGTGCTTCAGTTGATCTTGATAGCAGGAGATGTACGAGACCTAAAAAGGCACTCTGAATCAAAGCCGGCTGATATCGCTCTTAATGTGCTCAGTCGTACCAGACAGAATCAAACAACAGGAATCTGCCATGCATGAAGAGAAACTCTCAAAAAAACTAAAAAGATTTCAAGATTTTTTTTTTTTTAATTTGCATCTCTCTCACATGAACACAGACCCAAACACCATGTGGAAAATACTTCCTCAGCCTGAGTTACGGGGGCAGCGTGGGAAACTCCCACAGTGATGCTCGTCTAAAATTATGTGCTTTCACAGTTTCTCCAATAATACACGCTAAAGTATAATGAATGTCTCAAAGTACACAGGAACTGGTGAGCGTCATCTTTGCCACTTCCTCTTGATTTATGCATCCTCTTAAAATGAAACGCTCAAACTTCCTCCCTGATCATTTCGATATCGCTTTTATCACCATCTTTCTTTCATCAGTTTGAGCTTCGTGCACTTCGACGTGAGTCGAGTGTGGGACGTTAGTTAACTTTCAAGAAAGTAAAAAGGATCAAATGTAAAATATTCTGTTCTCACACAATCAAATGATGAACAAATCAATGAGTTTTTAAAGGATTCAGGTTAATGGACTGCAGTCAATACAGAATATTATTTTTATTTTAAAAAGTTTGTGAATCATATGAAAGCAGCTGCCTTTTAATCAGACTGGATCTCTATGGTAACATATGCTTATCATAGAACCACATCATAAGCAGTTTGTATTCAGTAAAAAAATAAAATAAAACTTGTAAACTGAGCATCAAGTTTTACTCCTATAACAATTTAAACATCAAAATAACACATTTATTAATCTCTGATATAAAATTCAAGTTGTCTGATTCATGCTGGTGGTTTAATTGCTGAATATGATATAATTAACATTTATTCTGTTTGTTAGTTGATGCAATGTGAAATATTAAACTAATTCTGTAGTTTTTTGACAGAATTTGGAAAAAATGAACATCTGAAGTTTCTCTTTGCAGTTTATTTGATTTCTTGTGCAGTTTTTTTTACTTGACATCCCCCTAAAATGTTATCAAGTAGGAGTTAATAGGTAATATATTTATAAATTTCATTTTGTTTGTTTCCTGATGAGGTAAACGGCAGAGTGTTAGCACACAGATTAAATTTTTGGGTGATCAGCTGCATGAAATCTACTAAATGTGGCTTTTTTCCAGTGACTGAAGACAGCAGTAAAGACTCACATCATACAGGCAGCGTTTGATGTTAAACTGTGTAAAGATCAGGTAACTCTTATGTACCTTTCCCACTAGGGTCGGTACGGTACAGAACTGGTAGGTTCAGACCCGTTCTGGAGCATCTACATTACCCCGACCCCTTTCTTCGGACCACGTCTGTCTCAGTCCAAAGAGACCCAACACACTGACCTATAGACTGAAAACGTCACACGTCTACCTATATAGTGGTAACCACTGATTGGCCTGTCGGTGTTCACCTGATGTGATGTAAATGTTAAATAGTGTGTACTCGTACAGCACATCGCTTAAGTCATCTGACTCCCAAAGCACTTCCCACTACAGTCTGTCATTCATCCATTCACACACACACTCACACGTTTACGAGCTAGGGCGAGCTAGGATTCAGGGATTCGAACCAGCGACCCTCCAGTTACCAGACAACCTGATCTACCACCTGAGCTATGGCGGTAACAGAATCACGCCTGATCGACCTCAAATGCGACGTCTTCTCTTCAGGAAGAGCCACAGTCTGAGTACGATGTACAAAAATATCTTGATGTCCTCCATTATTGTTTCCCACTCTCGATGTGCACGTCCATGTTTGTTTTCTACGCTTGTGTTAATTATCAATGACATCATGGACCTTTCACGCTATTTGCTAAGCAGAGCACGCCCATGTACATACCTGAGATGGTAATGGAACCACACCTGGCCCATACCGTACCAACCCTAGAGGAAACAGGGCATTACATTCGCTGCCTTTAGCTCCGCCCAACAGATGGAGAAAAATCCTGGATAAACTGGTGCTTTGTGAAGTTTATCAAAACTCAGACTCAAGGTAAGAGCAGTTTTAGTTACAGCTGGAAGGATTTCTACAATCTGTGTGCTCGAGATGCTCGAGAAGCTTCAATGAAGCAAAACATTTAAAGTTAAGATGGACATCGAAGGTAAGATGATGTGTCTCCAGAGCAACATTTCATCAACAGCTTGATTTTGTTTTGATATTTCATGATGCGACTGAGTGGGCGTGGTCGTCAGAGTTATGTTAAGTTGTTTTTATATCTAAAGTTTTTTCTAATTAAGTAGTTGGATTTGTTTATGCTGGTTTGAATCCGTATCAGGTTCAGTTAGAAAAGCTGAATGACACAAAATAGAATTGTTAGTAGGTGTTAACACCATATTGTTATTGTTGATGAGAGATTTTCAGAGTGCAAAACGAGTTGCATTTCTTCCTACACGCTTAAAGGCCTCGTCTTGCAGTCTAAGTGACGTCCCTGCATCAGTCCACTTGGTTTCTGGTTGCAGCTCAGCTCGGAGACGTCGCCTCATGTCATGTGGTTGTGTTTATACCTTCAGGAATGCTGCAAATCACATAAACAAGCTAATTTTAACCTAAATATGCTGAAAGACAAAGACCTTATTGACTCAGCCCGTCAGCCCTCATTCAAGTTTCATTGACAAAGCTGCTGTTATCCAGAGAAGTTTCAATCCCTTGCTAACAAAAACATGACATATTTACATAACTCTCTTTAAATACTCAAGTCTTAAAAGTATTAGAGTGTTGCTACAGTAACCAATGCTCCAATCAGTAAAGGAATTGCTGAGTTTCACTCACGTGACTCAGAAGCCGCGCGAAACTCAAATGGGGTCAGGAAGTGTTTCACTTGGCCACAACAACACAGCGCGACGTCGGAAAGCGACTATAGTAAGGCTTTAAATGGACTAGCACAGACGCGATATCGCAAAAAAATAAATCTTCATTTAGGTTATGACCCGTATACAGTAGTTTAAAAAGATCTGACTTTAAATACAGTCTGGGGGATTTACCCTGTATTGAAGCTATCGACATAAACTCTCGTCCTGCATACCTCTTTTTACACAGCAAATCAAATGAAAGCCTTCAAAAGCCTGGAAGCCTCCAACTATTTTGTATCAGTTTGGGTCAACGATTTAAGATCCAGAGAAGCTTTAAAGCAGAACTAAGTAAGTTTTGCTCTCGCTCTCCCCCTACTGGTCCCCTGTGAAAGCTCACTGTCGTAACGTTCCCCCGCCGCCGCCGCAACCCCCCCCCCCCTCCACCCCGCCGCCGCCCCCCCAACAACAACGTACAGAGAACGCTTTTGCAAGAAGAAAGAAAAACAAAACCAAGAAAATGTCTCGACAGGTGAGTATTATTGTCATCTTTGCGCTCCTAAGGGTGGCGTTGCTAACAACGGCAAGGGCTCCATTGTATTTATGTACGTGAGTGTGAGTGCCGTAAAGCAGGATTGTTCTCGCGAGATTAGTCGGGTCCGATCCACTGAAAGTTGCAAGTGCTGCTTTCAGGACACAGACCCCGGAGGGAGGGGAGGGACCCACGAATCACCCCGCCAAGTCCTTGTTTACCCCCACAGGGACTCTAGAAAACATTTATTGAGGTGAAAAAACTTACTTAGTTCTGCTTTAAATGGCTGTCGTCTTGTTTTTGCACGGGTAAGTCGTGAGTTGTGCTACTTTTAATTCGTGATAATAATACTATTGCTAATGCTAATAACAAGTGTGTTTATGTGCTAGTATCTACATGTAAATACTTTATTATGCCTTTTTAAATCCAAATTTCTATTAGATTTGTTTGATTTTAAGTAATTTCTCTCTATATATTTCTATAATGTAGTTCAACCATTCACAGAGATCCACAGAACCCCCATAAAAACGTGGTTTGTCGCCAGAGGAAAACTTGTTTACCTGTCATTTTTGTAGATGTGTTTCTAAGTAAATGTTCTCTAAAACACTAGAACATTTATTAAACCCTTTTATTCAACATTTTAGAAAGTGATCGCTGCAAACTCTAGCATTGTCCGTTTCTGCGCCTTCTGTTTTTAGCCGGAGATAAGTGATCCATTTCTGCCGTCTTCTTTCGGTAAGTTTTTTCAAATCAAGACCTTTGTGACACACGACTTTCGAGACACGAAAAAAACGTTTGTCTTTGTCCCGATTAGAGCGGTTGCAACAACCGTAGACCACAAAGATTTTGGGTATTTTTAAGCCGAATCAGCAGAGTTCAGCAGGGTTCTGTGCAGCGGCGGTTACTTCCTGACCCCCATCTGCATTTGGTGACGTCAACGCAACGTCATGTGAAACCCAGCAATATGTTTTTTTGTTTCTCGACTGTATTTATTATCATACAAAGAAAATCCTAAACTCTTTCTTAAGTGTGTAAAATGTCACACTCATTATTTTGGTAGGAACTATACATACTCATTTCCTTAATTAATTCTAAAAAGTACCTCAGGACTCAGAATTCTTGTCACATTTCTGCTTAATTCTGTGTCTGTTTTGCCCCAGTTCAACCTGAAGGCACCATTTACGTTTCATTTCAAGCTAAAATGTCAAACTAAACTTTTACAGCCTAATCACACGCAGAGTCAGTTTTGCCTAATTGGTCAACACTTCAGAAATTTATTGGAGAAAATAAACCTCCTAATCCGATAGATTAACTTTATATGCATGTCGTTCCCACAGGTGTAAGGATTTAAATCCTGAAACGTCCTTCGCTCTCTTCCCTACTCACACTGCATCCTTTTCTCACTTCCTTTCTCATTTAATTCCCACCATCATCCTCCCTCTGGATTTTTCTTGTCGCCCTGCAGGCCCTCTATCTACTTTCTTCTCTTTCTGTCCCTTCAATTAACAGCTGACAAGCTGAAACACAGAGAGAGATTTCCAACCGAGACCTCACTCCTCCATACAGAAACACACTGATCTCTGAACACACACACAGACCAGGGCTGAAACTACCAATATTATAGTAATCAGTTACTCTATCGACTCACCAACTGATCGATCAGATGTACATAAATACGTCTATGTGCTGTACCAGTTGTTCCCGACCTTTTACTTTAGTCCCTCACACTTGCATCTAAGATAAAAGCCAGCGTACCCCAGATGAAAATTAATTTTGAGGTCTTGTACAAAAATGCTCAAAAACAAGAAACCCAACCACTTGTTTCAGAGTAACAACAACAACATGAGACTTTATTTCATCCTGAAGTAAATCTGAGCATAAAGAACATGTACATGAACTATATTCAATCTGTAGAGAAATACATTTTATTTATTTTTTAAACAAGGGCATAAAGTCTTGAGATGGTGAGTAAAGCTGAATGAGAGCGTATGTAGACAAGATTAGACTCTTCTGATTGTTTCTGCAGGTTCTAAACTAACCTACTGATTTAATCTGAAACATATTATTGAGCGGTATGATGTCACATGATTCAAACGATGTTTTTTCCAATTGAATCATTTGATTAATTCATCATGAAAAACAGAACTTAAAATTCGACCTAAGACCAAAGGTCTTCCTGCCATCATGTCTCAGTAATGTGCTGGTGCACCAGACATGAGTGGTCTCAGTGAGGGTTAGCTAGGCTAACTTAGCGCAGCATGTTAGCATCAGATATAAGGAACCAGTACGGCTCCTAGAGAACAAGGCGCCAGCAACATCTTCACGCAACATCAGAAACGATTACTGCTAAATGAAAGGTATCAAAAAAACAAACAAATATTTAAAGACAAAATACTGAAGAACAAAACTGTGTAACAAACATACACCTTTACGAACAGTTTTTATATTACATAAAAAGTTTTGGGGGGTAATGTTGCTCTTTGTTTACATTTGTATAGAACATCTGAGTTAGTTTTGTTATGACAGCCTTTTGGGCAAACTCCTAAAGAACTACAAGTTCAAATTACTTCAGTAGTTATTCAACCAATAATGTGATAATTTATCCAAATTTTTTCACGGAAAACACGACAGAATAATTCTTATATTCAACCTATATCAATATCTGTAACTCATACTAAATATAATATGAAAACCCTCTTAAATTGTTCCAATGCTACTGAATGCTAAACCCTTAATAATTATAAATACTGCTTTTTCTGGTACATTTAGTACAAGCTACTTTAAATGCAGCACAGCAGAAGAGTAGGAACTAAAGAAAACACTTGAACCAGGAACACAAATAAGCACATAAATATGCTGAGAATGTCGGCTTTAGGAGCATGTAGCTGCGTAACTAAAGTCCACAAATCTATATTAGTGACAGCTAAGTTAAATACACCAGAGCAACCAACAATCAATCACGGTATTGGCTGCAGATTTTCTGCAAAGAGCACTCTCCCTCCTCATTTACAGGTTGTTAAGTTAACTTTAAGGGTCAGATTTGTCACTAGAGTGGTATAAATTAGAAAAATGATCCCACTAAAAGACCTACATGTTTATTTGTGGAGAGGAAGCATGATGCATTACAATCCATTTAAACTGTAACAGCTGGAATGGAACAATCCAAGTTTCTGGACGTATAATTACACAATAAAAAACTGTGAATTCTTTACATCGTAAAATATTTCTGCATAAGAATCATGATTTAAACATATTGTAATCTTCACTCAAATTTCAATGGCAGATCACAACAAAACTAATCAGGTCATTTATTTATTGTTAAAAAAGATAAAATCAGAGCGTTTGCTTTTGATTTAAATGTGAATTAGAGTCTTCAGTGTTCTGTCAATAAGATTAAAGATTAATGTGTGAGTGGGCGACATATATTATGAGGAACAGTGATTTATCTGAGTCTGAGCAACATTTACACAAATCAACAAGATTCTGGAAAAATATTTTCAGGACTTGCAACAGCAAATCAGATTTTTATTTGTGTTAGTTTGCTGAAATGTGAATAATTTTAGTGATTTTCTTTCCTGTTATGAAGCATGGTGGTGGTACTATCATGGCTTGTTCTGTAAATAATGATATTTTACTTTGAGGAATAAACTAGCATTTGCCACATTTGGTTTGACTGTGTTTGCTTTACTTACATTTTATTTTGAAAGTTGTATTTATGTTGAAATGAAGTAACAGCTTTATAAACATCCTAGCTGGTTTTTAATTTCAGGTTTGTTTACTTTGGTACATGATCCAGAATTTTACTTAAAGCCAAGTGTTTTTAACAGATTTTTAAGCCAATATTTAAACATTATAATCACCAGAGCAGAAAACTGAAATGTTATTGATTTTTCTTATGTCCAATGAATTACCTTCTGGCTGTTTGTGCAGTGTGTGAATGAGAACAGAACTGATCTGGCATCAGAAATACTCTGGTAATTTTATTCTGAAAAGTAAAATGAGGAAAACGTTAGAGCCTTCAAACAGACAGGCCAGATGAACAATTTGAGTCAGTACGTAATTGTTTTCAGATGACATGAATGTGATCATGTGAGTTTGAGCTTCATGCTGAGTCAAAATATTTGCTCTTCAGACTAGCTTGGCAAAATCTGGCTGCAACCTAGACATACCCATCGGTGCGTCACACTGAGGGAAGGTCACGGCGGTATTCTCAAGATCATATGATACAGCTCCATTTGCTGCACGTCTCCCTGATCGCAGACCTCAGCTGCATGTGTTGAATTCCTTTTTATTTATCGTATAAAAGGCGACTGAAACGTGGAATGTGCAGCCTTCAGAGAACATGAGACGGTGCGAAATGTCTGCATGTATTAGAGGAACAAAAAAGGGTTTGTGTGACTTTGCTGCACAGCTTAAGGTTCCATCAAGTGACCAGTAATGCACAGAAAGCACTGTCACCATTCTAGAAAAGCAGTCGAATGTAATTCAATACCTGGATACAGAAAAGGTGCACAACCACACACAACCAGCAAACTCTAACAACATTCATCAGCTATATTTCAACTCTTTTAATATCTTCAGCTCATTTATTTTTTCATAAATGACTTCAGGGAACTATATTGTTGGGTTTTATTAGGCAGCAAAAACCAAAAAAGGCAAAAAATCCAGACCTAATTGTGCTATTGTTATATTTTCAGAAATAAAATGGTGCTAAAGGAAAAACCCAGCAGTTCCTTCGTTTAATCAGGTTTATTTTTCTTGCTGAGTCATGTTTTTGACATCTCTAGCTCAACTTGTCATTGTCAGCATGCCATCGTTACACCATGCTCAAAGGAAATCTCCTTTTGATGCTTTCTCACGGTCCTTAAGGTCCAAAACAATGTATTACATCACAACATACAATTAGTGAAACGAGCTGACAGCACAACGGGGAAGTATTTCCACTCTGAAAAAAAAGGAATAAAAGTTGCAGCATGGAGCCTGTTAGTGGACAAAAGGTCTATTTAACAGTAGAAACAGGTGTTTAGTGTTTTAACAGCAAAGTTTTGGATCTAGGTCATTTTACAGAACTGGTGAAAATAAATACGAACTCAATAAGAATGTTAGTTCTACTGCTTTATTTTTCAGAAAGCTGTCGATGAATGGATGCTACTACTGTGATCATGAACTGGTGGGTAAATGACAGGCACCTGCTAACAGTCCCAACTTTTAATATGAATTATTACTTAGTTTAACAAGATGAGAAAAACACCTGAAAATCAGAGATTTTGAGTCCAGGACCCTCATTTGTCAACCGTTCTTACACACAGATTTATGTCTATGTTGTGCATAAGGACATTTTCATTTAACATCTTGTACTTTTACTTAAAGCTGGAGTTGGTAATGTTCGAGAGCTAGCAAGATTTAAAACTAGCAGCTCCTCTAAACCCCTCCCCCTTCCCACTATGGACTTGCTTCAAGCCGCGC
>SSNP01000079.1:2571017-2605297 GCA_006937955.1 Pachypanchax playfairii | reverse complement strand
GCCCCCCCCCCCCCCCCCGAACTTGGAACTCGCATCTGCCGGCAGAACTCAGCAGGGTACTCAGCTTTACCAATGTTGACTCTCGTTTGTCCTCTCGTTTTATCCAGAGCTTTACTCGTAGCAGCTTTTTCTGCCTCTGACTTTCTTTTTTTTGGCAGTTTAGCGGGGCGAGCCGTGACAAGTAGCGAGGAGCGAGAGGGCGTGATAGAAGGGGTGCAGGCAAGGTATCTGATTGGTTCCTCTCCTCTTCCTGGAAATGACCAATCACCGCCATCCGGTGCGGATGACCGTGGTTGGTCAGAGTTATTGTAGGCTTGCAAGTCTCAGAGAGGTCTGATTTTTTTCACTCCTTTTTATGAATACACAATGCATTGACTAGTCTCAGTATGGAAGGACCTTTTCACCCAGTATTAAAAAAAGTGTTTCTGAACAGGATTACCAGTTCTTAAATATAAGAACACTCTGACAATGCGTATGAACAGAACCCAGTTGTAGAACATGGAAACTGAATTAATGAAAGTCTCAAATATTCACGTGTCCTTCATCTCAGATTTATATAATCAGGAATTATGATTGTTGTAAAACAGTTTAGACACTTAATGATGATGATGTTGAAACCTGATCTAGAGACCTGTGACAGACAGGCATAGCTGATTCAGCTTTATTAGAAGATCTGGATCTAGATTTATCAACAGCTGATTACATACTAACATATATACAACTGGCTACCGCATGTTTTATAAATCCAGATGTTTTGTACTTACGACCATTTAAAATATTTGTATGATGGAATTTAGGACAGTTTCTACAATGAGGGTCCGGTCTCACCAGTTTCAGCTACATGCACGAACAACATGCACCGTTCCCTTTCAATTTATCCAAGACATCTAAAGAACTGTACATGTTTAAATATCCTTTCAACACCAAAATGCTCATTTAGATCCTCATTATATTTAATATTTATTAAAATTTCTGACATTTGTTTTCTTTTTTCACTTTTATAAACACGGATTTACAAATGACGTCACAACAAGTAACATCGTGACGTGTCCTCCGGAATCATAGGAGATGTGAAATAACTCAACATCATCGGCGTACAGTTGTACTAATAAAACATGAATCGTACAACTTCCTCATTTCGCTCTTTTCAGATGCACGATGATGGATGAAATGCATTTCTTTCTCTGGGCAATATAATACGTGATTACTGATTATTTATAAATCTTTCAGCCAGTTGGCCACACACCATGCATCAATATATCACACCTTAATGCCTCAGGACCAACTCAGCCTTACACACACACTGGTTCTGCTCTGTGACTACCTCTGGTGCAAATCAAGTGGAGGATGGTCATTTCACATGACACCAACGCCAAAAAAGGCCTCTTCATCCTTAAAGTGTTGTATCAAGGGAACTTCAGAGTGAGTGTGGTATGTTTAATCTGTTGCCACATAATAACACATGATTATTTTTTTTTTAAATCAGTCTTACAGAGTCATTCTGTATCCAAGCATTCCTTAGGCACTAACAGTGTCTCCCACCCTGTCCTTTTTCTTTGACCCCTTAGTTTCACTCCCCTTTTGAGGTTGTCTGGGAGACAGAGCAGACAGTCCAGCCTCACTGTTTGCCAGGCTTAGAACTGGCCAGGAAGTTGTAGCCAATGCCAAAAACCTTTCAACTAAAAGGAATGAGATCCACACAAAACAGTTGTGCACACATAGAAAAGGTACTAATCCACATTCATCAGCATGCACTCTCACACACTCTCACACACTCTCTCACACACACACACACACACACACACATGCACTCTAAAGTCCTGGAATATGTGACTCAGCAAGACCCATAAGGTTGCTAACTGTGAAGATGAATGGTATCACTTAGGATGAACACTGTGTGGCTCAGCAGTCTAATCTGGAGACAGACTTCATTCCTCAGTTTCCTAAATCACATCTGTACATTCAAGAGTTATAAACAATTATAAACAAAGGAAACTTAAAGTGCTTTTTCTACTCAGAAATGTTCAAGAAATAAAGTGGCCAAAGTGGAGGCTCGTTTTGAACAACATGTAGGAAGGCATGAAGGAAAAGAACAAAAAGAAGTGGGTGATGTTCAAATCCAAATCAAATGGTTTGTCTTGTTTTATCCTCTCATTCTCCCACTTGCCCGCACACTGACTAACTTGCCATGTCTAGCAGGCATCTGCTGAACAGGCAAACATTTACCAATCCCATAATCATCAGCTTCAGAAGCAAGTTTTGTCATTAAATTGCGTCTGGTGCAGAGTATGTGAGAGATGTGTAGACCCCCGCAGCATTTGTCTGCTTCTAGTTGACGGGGGCAAATATTATCACAACCAAACAGATGTGTGAGGCCACAGACGATAAAACGACGGAGCGAGAAGGTCTGTGAGATTGAGTGTAATGCAGCATTGAACTGAAAAGTTTGAATTTGGATCAATGAGCTGTATTTAAAAGGAGCTGAGCTTTACTGGAAGGTCATTATTACTGAGCAGTATCAGTTTTATCTTTATGTAAAACAAATAAACATTATTCTGAATTGGTCCTTTAAATTAACAGATTATTTGATGAAAATTCTGTCATTTCTACGGGTCTTGCAGGTTCATCTGTATCCAGCAGCATGCAGCCTGCCCTAAAAAAACCCTCCACCAATCTAACCACATGCAAAAGGAGGAAGATGACTGTAGCTGTTACAACTATAATATACACAGAGACAAAAAAGCTTCAGTTTTACACAATGATGTGTGGAGTATTAAACATTTTAGGTGAACCGAAAGCCCCCCCAAAAACTAAATTATCAGCTGTTGTACATATAAATGTACATACGTTAAATAATGAACAAAAAAAAAAAAAAAAGAGTTTAATAAGTATTTTTTATGTTTTTTGTGATTTCCTAAGCTGAGGCAGAATAGTGACTTCTGGAGCTGACCAATCAGAAACCACTTATTTTTATAGGGGGGTGACAGCTTATCCAACATCTTATACTAGGGATCTAACTATACCACTTATCAAACCGATATGATACCAATACTTGGATCTGAGTACTTGCCAAAACTGAGTAACAATGCTGATACTTCTACCACACAAAAAAATGCAATAAATAGGAAGACAGGTTTCATTTTTTTTCTCTGGTTGTTACAACAAATGATGGTGAACTTGATAATAAAAAAAAAAAAGTAAAATATTAATCAAAATAACCACAGAACCAAAATTTCAAGTGAAAAATTAACATTTACTGTGAAATTATTGCAGAATTTCTACATTTTAAGTATCGATTCATGGTATTGGTTAACTAACCAATACGAGTACATCTGAAAGGTATCAGTATCGGTCCCTACATCTTACTATCTAAATACACAGAGGGTAATGGTTCAATCCAAATTATTATATAGTAAAGAATTTTTCTATTTTCAAATACAAACACAAGTACTCTCCATCTTTAGGATCATGGAGTTTATATAGTAGCTGCAGGGTTTATAATTCTCTGCTTGATGAAAAAAAAAAAACACAGATTTTGATTTACGTTACTGTTGATGAATAAAAAGTTTTCCACACTTATCACACATATTTAATCCAATCAATCTCAATAATAACTTCCTGTTTGACTGATTTATCTATAAAGTCTTTGTTGTTCAGTTGTTGCTCTATCAAGCTGGCAGCTCTTTTGTCCAATTAGACAAATACAGATTCATTCACGACTCGTTTTGTTTTATCTCCCGTACCCGAATTGCTCGCTCAAGTCATCCTCAGCATAAAATATTACAGGAGACAATGGGGAAATTACAGCGGTTATCAATTCTTTTGTCCCCTAAATTAATAGTTGAGTTGAGCTGCTATTGTGCCAGCGAGCAGAGCAATTATTCATTCTCAGTATTAGACCAAAGGCCTGAAAAAAAGGATCAACTCATGAAGGTGGAGGTTGTGCTCTGGAAAACTACCTTCAAACCGAAGCACCAGTTATCCAGATGATTCATAAGCAACAAGAAAAGCTGCCAAAGAGGACTCCTCCATAGAGGATCAATAAAATCCTGAGCTGAGTGGCGATTTCACTCCCACATGACTATCAGCACAGTAGGAGGAGAACAGGAAGTGCTTTTTGGATTGCAGGAGAACTGTCAAGAACCGTGGGCTTTCGGTTTTGCTGTATCATACCATGTTTTCCTTTTTTTATATTCACAAAGTTCGACCTAAATCTTTGATGCAAAGTAGCAAATCCAGTTTGTTTCTTCTTCTTTAGGCTGTTTTTCAAAGCTAATTTTCAACTTGACCTAAAAAGTCTATCCCCGTGTTTTATCTCTGAGATTAAAAAGCCAATCGGTATTCATGACTATAAAGACAACAAACTCTCTTTTAATTTTATGTGGAAGATTTTTTAAAGCAAAACGTTTTCATCCGAGGTCCCAGAGAGGTAAAAAAAATACCTCAAAGATGCTTCGACATCTGTTAGAAAAAAGAAAATTCTTCTAAAGACTGAAAATACTGAATCTCTCCTGATACTCTGATGTAGACTGAATGTAGCTCAGTTGGGTTTTTATTTTAAGGATCTTTTGGCAAGAACAGACAGTTTTAATCAAAATCTATATGATTTCCACTAATGTGAGCTCTAGAAACTCGATTTAAAGTTAGATATTTCTAGAATATGTGAATAATGTCATGCCAAGTTGTAACCAACATAAACATTTGATTTTAAGCTATAAGTAAGAAAAATGGCTAAATTTTGCAGAAATTGAGCAAAAAAAATAGAGTATTTAAGTCGAAAAAATTTTGTCTTCTCGTTTGCTTTCAGTTTTATGTTTTTCACCAGAGGGGTCTGTACTCTTTACTCTGTACACCTCAGACTTTCAGTCCAGGTCAGAGTCCTGCCATCTGCAGAAATACTCTGATGACTCTGCAGTTGTTGGTGGATCAGAGCTGGACAAGAGACTGAGTCCAGAGAACTGGTGGACCACTTTGTGTCCTGGTGTGGGAACAATCATCTCATCTTGAATTTAAATAAGACAAAGGAGATGATTGTGGATTTTAGGAAGAGCAGCAACAAGCCAACACCCATTTCCATCATGGGAGAAGAAGTGGAGGTGGTGGAGGAGTATAAATACCTGGTGTTCACCTGGACAACAGACTGAACTGGAGACACAGTGATGCTGTTTTTAGGAAGAGACAGAACAGACTGGACGTCCTCAGGAAGATTAGATCCTTCAACGTTTGCAGCAAGATGTTGAAGATCTTTTATAAGTCTGATGTGGAGAGTGTGATCAGGATCAGTGTAGGTGACATGAAGTGGTTGAACAGATTGATAAGGAGGGCTGGTTCTGTTCTGGTTCTGTTCTGGTTCTGATCTGGTTCTGTTCTGGTTCTGTTCTGGTTCTGATCTGGTTCTGTTCTGGTTCTGATCTGGTTCTGATCCTTCCTGTCTACAGCTAGAACCCTCTACAGGAGAACCTTCCTGTCCGCAACTAGAACCCTCTACAGGAGAACCTTCCTGTCTACAGCTAGAACCCTCTACAGGAGATCCTTCCCGTCCACAGCTAGAACCCTCTACAGGAGATCCTTCCTGTCCACAGCTAGAACCCTCTACAGGAGATCCTTCCTGTCCACAGCTAGAACCCTCTACAGGAGATCCTTCCCTTCTACAGCTAGAACCCTCTACAGGAGATCCTTCCTGTCTACATCTAGAACCCTCTACAGGAGATCCTTCCTGTCCACAGCTAGAACCCTCTACAGGAGATCCTTCCTGTTCACAGCTAGAACCCTCTACAGGAGATCCTTCCTGTCTACAGCTAGAACCCTCTACAGGAGATCCTTCCTGTCCACAGCTAGAACCCTCTACAGGAGATCCTTCCTGTCCACAGCTAGAACCCTCTACAGGAGATCCTTCCCTTCTACAGCTAGAACCCTCTACAGGAGATCCTTCCTGTCTACATCTAGAACCCTCTACAGGAGATCCTTCCTGTCCACAGCTAGAACCCTCTACAGGAGAACCTTCATGTCCACAGCTAGAACCCTCTACAGGAGATCCTTCCCTTCTACAGCTAGAACCCTCTACAGGAGATCCTTCCTGTCCACAGCTAGAACCCTCTACAGGAGATCCTTCCCGTCCACAGCTAGAACCCTCTACAGGAGATCCTTCCTGTCCACAGCTAGAACCCTCTACAGGAGATCCTTCCTGTCCACAGCTAGAACCCTCTACAGGAGATCCTTCCCGTCCACAGCTAGAACCCTCTACAGGAGATCCTTCCTGTCCACAGCTAGAACCCTCTACAGGAGAACCTTCATGTCCACAGCTAGAACCCTCTACAGGAGATCCTTCCCTTCTACAGCTAGAACCCTCTACAGGAGATCCTTCCTGTCTACATCTAGAACCCTCTACAGGAGATCCTTCCTGTCCACAGCTAGAACCCTCTACAGGAGATCCTTCCTGTCCACAGCTAGAACCCTCTACAGGAGATCCTTCCTGTCACAGCTAGAACCCTCTACAGGAGAACCTTCATGTCCACAGCTAGAACCCTCTACAGGAGATCCTTCCTTCCACAGCTAGAACCCTCTACAGGAGATCCTTCCTGTCTACATCTAGAACCCTCTACAGGAGATCCTTCCTGTCCACAGCTAGAACCCTCTACAGGAGATCCTTCCTGTCCACAGCTAGAACCCTCTACAGGAGATCCTTCCCGTCTACAGCTAGAACCCTCTACAGGAGAACCTTCATGTCCACAGCTAGAACCCTCTACAGGAGATTCTTCCCGTCCACAGCAAGAACCCTCTACAGGAGATCCTTCCTGTCTACATCTAGAACCCTCTACAGGAGATCCTTCCTATCCACAGCTAGAACCCTCTACAGGAGATCCTTCCCGTCTACATCTAGAACCCTCTACAGGAGATCCTTCCCGTCCACAGTTAGAACCCTCTACAGGAGATCCTTCCCGTCCACAGCTAGAACCCTCTACAGGAGATCCTTCCTGTTCACAGCTAGAACCTCTACAGGAGAACCTTCATGTCCACAGCTAGAACCCTCTACAGGAGATCCTTCCCTTCTACAGCTAGAACCCTCTACAGGAGATCCTTCCTGTCTACATCTAGAACACTCTACAGGAGATCCTTCCTATCCACAGCTAGAACCCTCTACAGGAGATCCTTCCCGTCCACATCTAGAACCCTCTACAGGAGATCCTTCCTGTCCACAGCTAGAACCCTCTACAGGAGATCCTTCCTGTCTACAGCTAGAACCCTCTACAGGAGATCCTTCCTGTTCACAGCTAGAACCCTCTACAGGAGATCCTTCCTGTCCACAGCTAGAACCCTCTACAGGAGATCCTTCCCGTCTACAGCTAGAACCCTCTACAGGAGATCCTTCCTGTCCACAGCTAGAACCCTCTACAGGAGATCCTTCCTGTTCACAGCTAGAACCCTCTACAGGAGAACCTTCATGTCCACAGCTAGAACCCTCTACAGGAGATCCTTCCTGTCCACAGCTAGAACCCTCTACAGGAGATCCTCCTGTCCACAGCTAGAACCCTCTACAGGAGATCCTTCCCGTCTACAGCTAGAACCCTCTACAGGAGAACCTTCACGTCCACAGCTAGAACCCTCTACAGGAGATCCTTCCTGTCTACAGCTAGAACCCTCTACAGGAGATCCTTCCTGTCTACAGCTAGAACCCTCTACAGGAGAACCTTCCTGTCCACAGCTAGAACCCTCTACAGGAGATCCTTCCTGTTCACAGCTAGAACCCTCTACAGGAGAACCTTCACGTCCACAGCTAGAACCCTCTACAGGAGATCCTTCCCGTCCACAGTTAGAACCCTCTACAGGAGATCCTTCCCGTCCACAGCTAGAACCCTCTACAGGAGATCCTTCCTGTACACACCTAGAACCCTCTACAGGAGATCCTTCCCATCCACAGCTAGAACCCTCTACAGGAGATCCTTCCCGTCCACAGCTAGAACCCTCTACAGGAGATCCTTCCCGTCAACAGCTAGAACCCTCTACAGGAGATCCTTCCTGTCCACAGCTAGAACCCTCTACAGGAGATCCTTCCTGTTCACAGCTAGAACCCTCTACAGGAGAACCTTCATGTCCACAGCTAGAACCCTCTACAGGAGATCCTTCCCGTCCACAGCTAGAACCCTCTACAGGAGATCCTTCCCGTCCACAGCTAGAACCCTCTACAGGAGATCCTTCCTGTCCACAGCTAGAACCCTCTACAGGAGAACCTTCATGTCCACAGCTAGAACCCTCTACAGGAGATTCTTCCCGTCCACAGCCAGAACCCTCTACAGGAGATCCTTCCTGTCTACAGCTAGAACCCTCTACAGGAGATCCTTCCCATCCACAGCTAGAACCCTCTACAGGAGATCCTTCCCGTCTACAGCTAGAACCCTCTACAGGAGAACCTTCATGTCCACAGCTAGAACCCTCTACAGGAGATCCTTCCCTTCTACAGCTAGAACCCTCTACAGGAGATCCTTCCTGTCTACATCTAGAACCCTCTACAGGAGATCCTTCCTGTCCACAGCTAGAACCCTCTACAGGAGATCCTTCCCGTCCACACCCAGAACCCTCTACAGCAGATCCTTCCTGTCTCCAGCTAGAACCCTCTACAGGAGATCCTTCCTGTCACCGCTAGAACCCTCTACAGGAGATCCTTCCCGTCCACAGCTAGAACCCTCTACAGGAGATCCTTCCCGTCTACAGCTAGAACCCTCTACAGGAGAACATTCCTGTCCACAGCTACAACCATCTACAGGAGATCCTTCCTGTCCACAGCTAGAACCCTCTACAGGAGAACCTTCCTGTCTACAGCTAGAACCCTCTACAGGAGCACCTTCCCGTCCACAGCTAGAACCCTCTACAGGAGATCCTTCCCGTCCACAGCAAGAACCCTCTACAGGAGATCCTTCCTGTCTACATCTAGAACCCTCTACAGGAGATCCTTCCTGTCCACAGCTAGAACCCTCTACAGGAGATCCTTCCCGTCTACAGCTAGAACCCTCTACAGGAGATCCTTCCTGTCCACAGCTAGAACCCTCTACAGGAGATCCTTCCCGTCCACAGCTAGAACCCTCTACAGGAGATCCTTCCCACCACAGCTAGAACCCTCTACAGGAGATCCTTCCCGTCAACAGCTAGAACCCTCTACAGGAGATCCTTCCTGTCCACAGCTAGAACCCTCTACAGGAGATCCTTCCTGTCCACAGCTAGAACCCTCTACAGGAGATCCTTCCTGTCCACAGCTAGAACCCTCTAGAGGAGATCCTTCCTGTCCACAGCTAGAACCCTCTACAGGAGATCCTTCCTGTCTACGGCTAGAACCCTCTACAGGAGATCCTTCCTGTCTACAGCTAGAACCCTCTACAGGAGATCCTTTCCGTCCACAGGTAGAACTTTCTACAATGACTCTCTGAAGAAGAACTGAGTTAGGACAACATTTATTTTAACTTCTGAGATTACTAAACTATTTTTTAATTTAAATGTTAATAGATGAAGACATCTATAACCTGTAGGATAGACGGGCTGCACAACCTTCCCAGATGTAGTATCTGGAAGGCAATACAGAAGAAATGTCAACCAGGAATTAGATTTAAATAACTAAATAGACGTGTTTCTACTCTCACAAAACAAAACATGTTGATTAGGAATAATTATAATGAAATAATTGAGTATTTTCAGAATAAAAGGGTGAGTTGAGAAAATAAAACAAGTCTGAGGGAATTCTTCCCCAAACAAAAGACTTTTAACCATGGAGACAAACCCTTTTAAAAAGTATATGTTCATTATATTTATGCAACAGAATGACCAATAGACAAAACATTAACTGGGTTTTGTTTCACTTTAGAATTTTCTCTTTTTGATTTAGCAGTTATGTGTTTAACACTTCTTCACATTGTCAACTGTTTGTGAACAAAAAAGAGATTTTAATGTGTGAGCGATCGCTGCATCTTTATCTTAAATCATTCTTATCCAGGTTAAACTATTATGGGTTTTAAAATGCATAAAGTCTGGTGTAGAAATGGTAAAAAGGACATTCAGTTCTTTGGGCTGCTGGTCAACAGGAACCACATAGAGAGCAGGTTCGTTTCAAACATGTGACCAACTCTACAGTGAGTCTGTAGCCATAAGACTGCAGGGTGAGTCCAGCTGGGACCTGCTGGCGCCCAGTTCTGTCCCTGACTGTACGTTCCATGATGGCAGCAGACACTCAGACAATCCCTCATCCACCTAACACACCTCGGGAGTGCAGAGATCTAGGCCGACTGCTCCCGCTGAGAGGAGGCGGCGCGTGATGGCTTGTGTATTTGTGGGTGTGCGACCTCTCCTGCTGAAGAAACATGCCGTCATACAGAGCCGAATGCGAGGAGAGACCGAGTAAAAGAGCGACAGATCGTTTGTAAAAACTTGATTCACGTAAAAAAAATGGCTGGGGTGCCAGTCACTATCTGCACATCTGCAATGGCCGTCTGCCAAACAGCAATCTGCATTTTAGTTAAGCAATAAAAGACAGAAAGAGATCAAGTGAGAGAGCAGGAACATAATGACCATGTCCTCTCTGCATCCTTCTATCAGCTACCCCATTAAAAAAAAAAAAGAAGGATTTTTGTTTCATGTTGAGTTTTTCCATTTCAACTTATTTTCTTCAAATACTTCCAAATTTAAAAAATCTATATAGAAACAGCAGCAAATGAAGCAGAATACACTCATCACAAAAAGTTCTGGAAATCTGACTTTCATGTGAAATCTGTAGAAAATATAAGACCTGCACACTACAGTGAGATTACATCATATTACTTATTTAAGTAGAAGCATGTGATGATGATTTCATCATCTCAAACATTTTACTGAAACAAAAGCCAACAACAGTGTGAACCCCAACAAAACATGTCAATGTCTCAATAGCACGCTGAGCTTAGAGGCCACTCCCATCAGGGAACATCCTGTTTGACGTCTCACATCGGTGAGGATGAGGAGGATGAGGAGGATGAAGAGGATGAAGAGGATGAGGAGGATGAGGAGGATGAAGACGATGAAGAGGATGAGGAGGATGAGGAGGATGAGGAGGATGAAGAGGATGAGGAGGATGAGGAGGATGAGGAGGATGAGGAGGATGAGTAGGATGAGGAGGATGAGTAGGATGAGGAGGATGAAGAGGATGAGGAGGATGAGGAGGATGAGGAGGATGAGTAGGATGAGGAGGATGGGTAGGATGAGGAGGATGAGGAGGATGAGTAGGATGGGTAGGATGAGTAGGATGGGTAGGATGAGGAGGATGAGTAGGATGAGTAGGATGAGGAGGATGAGGAGGATGAGTAGGATGAGGAGGATGAGGAGGATGAGTAGGATGAGTAGGATGAGGAGGATGAGTAGGATGAGTAGGATGAGTAGGATGAGGAGGATGAGGAGGATGAGTAGGATGAGGAGGATGAGGAGGATGAGGAGGATGAGTAGGATGAGTAGGATGAGTAGGATGAGTAGGATGAGGAGGATGAGTAGGATGAGGAGGATGAGTAGGATGAGGAGGATGAGTAGGATGAGGAGGATGAGGAGGATGAGTAGGATGAGGAGGATGAGGAGGATGAGGAGGATGAGTAGGATGAGGAGGATGAGTAGGATGAGTAGGATGAGGAGGATGAGTAGGATGAGGAGGATGAGGAGGATGAGTAGGATGAGGAGGATGAGGAGGATGAGGAGGATGAGTAGGATGAGGAGGATGAGGAGGATGAGGAGGATGAGTAGGATGAGTAGGATGAGGAGGATGAGTAGGATGAGGAGGATGAGTAGGATGAGTAGGATGAGTAGGATGAGGAGGATGAGGAGGATGAGTAGGATGAGGAGGATGAGTAGGATGAGGAGGATGAAGAGGATGAAGAGGATGAAGAGGATGAGGAGGATGAGGAGGATGAAGAGGATGAGGAGGATAAGGAGGATAAGGAGGATGAGGAGGATGAGGAGGATGAGGAGGATGAGGAGGATGAGGAGGATGAGGAGGATGAGGAGGATGAGTAGGATGAGGAGGATGAGGAGGATGAGGAGGATGAGTAGGATGAGGAGGATGAGGAGGATGAGTAGGATGAGGAGGATGAGGAGGATGAGGAGGATGAGGAGGATGAGGAGGATGAGGAGGATGAGGAGGATGAGGAGGATGAGGAGGATGAGGAGGATGAGGAGGATGAGTAGGATGAGGAGGATGAGGAGGATGAGTAGGATGAGGAGGATGAGGAGGATGAGGAGGATGAGTAGGATGAGGAGGATGAGGAGGATGAGGAGGATGAGTAGGATGAGTAGGATGAGGAGGATGAGTAGGATGAGGAGGATGAGGAGGATGAGGAGGATGAGTAGGATGAGTAGGATGAGTAGGATGAGTAGGATGAGGAGGATGAGTAGGATGAGGAGGATGAGTAGGATGAGTAGGATGAGAAGGATGAGTAGGATGAGTAGGATGAGGAGGATGAGTAGGATGAGAAGGATGAGGAGGATGAGGAGGATGGGTAGGATGGGTAGGATGAGGAGGATGAGTAGGATGAGGAGGATGAGGAGGATGAGTAGGATGAGGAGGATGAGGAGGATGAGGAGGATGAGAAGGATGAGTAGGATGAGTAGGATGAGTAGGATGAGGAGGATGAGTAGGATGAGTAGGATGAGTAGGATGAGTAGGATGAGTAGGATGAGGAGGATGAGGAGGATGAGGAGGATGAGGAGGATGAGGAGGATGAGTAGGATGAGGAGGATGAGGAGGATGAGGAGGATGAGGAGGATGAGGAGGATGAGTAGGATGAGTAGGATGAGGAGGATGAGGAGGATGAGTAGGATGAGGAGGATGAGGAGGATGAGTAGGATGAGGAGGATGAGGAGGATGAGGAGGATGAGTAGGATGAGGAGGATGAGTAGGATGAGGAGGATGAGGAGGATGAGGAGGATGAGGAGGATGAGTAGGATGAGTAGGATGAGGAGGATGAGTAGGATGAGGAGGATGAGGAGGATGAGTAGGATGAGTAGGATGAGGAGGATGAGTAGGATGAGGAGGATGAGGAGGATGAGTAGGATGAGGAGGATGAGGAGGATGAGGAGGATGAGGAGGATGAGTAGGATGAGGAGGATGAGTAGGATGAGGAGGATGAGGAGGATGAGGAGGATGAGGAGGATGAGTAGGATGAGTAGGATGAGTAGGATGAGGAGGATGAGTAGGATGAGTAGGATGAGTAGGATGAGTAGGATGAGTAGGATGAGGAGGATGAGGAGGATGAGTAGGATGAGGAGGATGAGGAGGATGAGGAGGATGAGTAGGATGAGGAGGATGAGGAGGATGAGGAGGATGAGTAGGATGAGTAGGATGAGGAGGATGAGTAGGATGAGGAGGATGAGGAGGATGAGGAGGATGAGGAGGATGAGTAGGATGAGGAGGATGAGGAGGATGAGGAGGATGAGTAGGATGAGGAGGATGAGGAGGATGAGGAGGATGAGGAGGATGAGGAGGATGAGGAGGATGAGTAGGATGAGTAGGATGAGGAGGATGAGGAGGATGAGGAGGATGAGGAGGATGAGTAGGATGAGGAGGATGAGGAGGATGAGGAGGATGAGTAGGATGAGGAGGATGAGGAGGATGAGGAGGATGAGTAGGATGAGGAGGATGAGGAGGATGAGGAGGATGAGGAGGATGAGGAGGATGAGGAGGATGAGGAGGATGAGGAGGATGAGTAGGATGAGGAGGATGAGGAGGATGAGGAGGATGAGGAGGATGAGGAGGATGAGTAGGATGAGGAGGATGAGGAGGATGAGGAGGATGAGTAGGATGAGTAGGATGAGTAGGATGAGTAGGATGAGTAGGATGAGGAGGATGAGTAGGATGAGGAGGATGAGGAGGATGAGTAGGATGAGGAGGATGAGGAGGATGAGGAGGATGAGTAGGATGAGGAGGATGGGTAGGATGAGTAGGATGAGGAGGATGAGTAGGATGAGGAGGATGAGGAGGATGAGGAGGATGGGTGGAGGATGAGGAGGATGAGGAGGATGAGTAGGATGAGGAGGATGAGGAGGATGAGTAGGATGAGGAGGATGAGTAGGATGAGTAGGATGAGGAGGATGAGTAGGATGAGTAGGATGAGGAGGATGAGGAGGATGAGTAGGATGAGGGAGGATGAGGAGGATGAGGAGGATGAGGAGGATGAGGAGGATGAGGAGGATGAGGAGGATGAGGAGGATGAGGAGGATGAGGAGGATGAGTAGGATGAGGAGGATGAGGAGGATGAGGAGGATGAGGAGGATGAGGAGGATGAGGAGGATGAGTAGGATGAGGAGGATGAGGAGGATGAGGAGGATGAGTAGGATGGGTAGGATGAGGAGGATGAGTAGGATGGGGAGGATGAGGAGGATGAGTAGGATGAGGAGGATGGGTAGGATGAGTAGGATGAGGAGGATGAGTAGGATGAGGAGGATGAGGAGGATGAGGAGGATGAGGAGGATGAGTAGGATGAGTAGGATGAGTAGGATGAGGAGGATGAGTAGGATGAGTAGGATGAGTAGGATGAGGAGGATGAGTAGGATGAGGAGGATGAGTAGGATGAGGAGGATGAGTAGGATGAGTAGGATGAGGAGGATGAGGAGGATGAGGAGGATGAGGAGGATGAGGAGGATGAGGAGGATGAGTAGGATGAGTAGGATGAGGAGGATGAGTAGGATGAGAAGGATGAGTAGGATGAGTAGGATGAGGAGGATGAGTAGGATGAGAAGGATGAGGAGGATGAGGAGGATGAGTAGGATGAGTAGGATGAGTAGGATGAGTAGGATGAGTAGGATGAGTAGGATGAGTAGGATGATGATGAGGAGGATGAGGAGGAGGAGGATGAGGAGGATGAGGAGGATGAGGAGGATGAGGAGGATGAGGAGGATGAGGAGGATGAGGAGGATGAGGAGGATGAGGAGGATGAGGAGGATGAGGAGGATGAGGAGGATGAGGAGGATGAGGAGGATGAGGAGGATGAGGAGGATGAGTAGGATGAGGAGGATGAGGAGGATGAGTAGGATGAGGAGGATGAGGAGGATGAGGGGAGGGGGAGGATGAGGAGGATGAGGAGGATGAGTAGGATGAGGAGGATGAGGAGGATGAGTAGGATGAGGAGGATGAGGAGGATGAGGAGGATGAGTAGGATGAGGAGGATGAGTAGGATGAGGAGGATGAGTAGGATGAGTAGGATGAGGAGGATGAGTAGGATGAGTAGGATGAGGAGGATGGGGGGGATGAGGAGGATGAGGAGGATGAGGAGGAGGAGGAGGAGGAGGAGGATGAGTAGGATGAGGAGGATGAGGAGGATGAGTAGGATGAGGAGGATGAGGAGGATGAGTAGGATGAGGAGGATGAGGAGGATGAGGAGGATGAGTAGGATGAGGAGGATGAGTAGGATGAGGAGGATGAGTAGGATGAGTAGGATGAGTAGGATGAGTAGGATGAGTAGGATGAGTAGGATGAGGAGGATGAGGAGGATGAGGAGGATGAGTAGGATGAGGAGGATGAGGAGGATGAGGAGGATGAGGAGGATGAGTAGGATGAGGAGGATGAGGAGGATGAGTAGGATGAGGAGGATGAGGAGGATGAGGAGGATGAGTAGGATGAGTAGGATGAGGAGGATGAGTAGGATGAGGAGGATGAGGAGGATGAGGAGGATGAGTAGGATGGGTAGGATGAGGAGGATGAGTAGGATGAGGAGGATGAGGAGGATGAGTAGGATGAGGAGGATGAGGAGGATGAGTAGGATGAGGAGGATGAGGAGGATGAGTAGGATGAGTAGGATGAGGAGGATGAGTAGGATGAGTAGGATGAGTAGGATGAGTAGGATGAGGAGGATGAGTAGGATGAGGAGGATGAGTAGGATGAGGAGGATGAGTAGGATGAGGAGGATGAGTAGGATGAGGAGGATGAGGAGGATGAGGAGGATGAGTAGGATGAGGAGGATGAGGAGGATGAGTAGGATGAGGAGGATGAAGAGGATGAAGAGGATGAAGAGGATGAGGAGGATGAGGAGGATGAAGAGGATGAGGAGGATAAGGAGGATGAGGAGGATGAGGAGGATGAGTAGGATGGGGAGGATGAGGAGGATGAGGAGGATGAGGAGGATGAGGAGGATGAGGAGGATGAGTAGGATGAGGAGGATGAGGAGGATGAGGAGGATGAAGAGGATGAAGGGATGAGGAGGATGAGGAGGATGAAGAGGATGAGGAGGATGAGGAGGATGAGGAGGATGAGGAGGATGAGGAGGATGAGGAGGATGAGTAGGATGAGGAGGATGAGTAGGATGAGTAGGATGAGGAGGATGAGGAGGATGAGGAGGATGAGGAGGATGAGGAGGATGAGTAGGATGAGGAGGATGAGGAGGATGAGGAGGATGAGGAGGATGAGGAGGATGAGGAGGATGAGGAGGATGAGGAGGATGAGGAGGATGAGGAGGATGAGGAGGATGAGGAGGATGAGGAGGATGAGGAGGATGAGGAGGATGAGGAGGATGAGGAGGATGAGTAGGATGAGTAGGATGAAGAGGATGAAGAGGATGAAGAGGATGAGGAGGATGAGGAGGATGGAGGAGGATGAGGAGGATGAGGAGGATGAGGAGGATGAGGAGGATGAGTAGGATGAGGAGGATGAGGAGGATGAGGAGGATGAGTAGGATGAGGAGGATGAGTAGGATGAGGAGGATGAGTAGGATGAGGAGGATGAGTAGGATGAGGAGGATGAGGAGGATGAGGAGGATGAGTAGGATGAGGAGGATGAGTAGGATGAGGAGGATGAGGAGGATGAGGAGGATGAGTAGGATGAGTAGGATGAGGAGGATGAGGAGGATGAGTAGGATGAGGAGGATGAGGAGGATGAGGAGGATGAGGAGGATGAGGAGGACGGTTTAAATACCAGTTCTGATTGAATCAGGACATTTACTGGTCATGCAAACAACTGCTGTGTAAAGCAGCTTGTTAAGTTGTGTAACAACTGAAACATGGAAACAGCTGGACAGGTGCATTGAAACGTTTAGAGAAGGTCCTATTAGGTTTACCTGTAAAGGTTAAACTGCATTTATGATTCACCGTGAAATTTCACCTGAAAGTCAAATATCTTTAATATGAACGAATATGAACTAAAACAAGTGGATTATGTCCTTCAAGAGGGCGTTTTTCTAGAAAAAGAAATTAGTTTTTTTCATTTGTTTAATAATAAATGAAGAATAATCTGTCAGACAATTATCCAGCAAAATCTGATCAGATTCCTGAAATGTGTTAAATAAAATCCTGATCATGTTGTAATCATGTGAAGTGAGTGTTGGAAAACATCTTAAAGATGAATGTGTAAGACTTATTTGGAATGACAACAAATGTATTTAAAGATGATGTGGTTATGGTTATTTCTGAGACTTTTTATCTACCTCTTGGCAAATTGTCAAACTCAGCGCCGTCTCATTACCTCCCACTCTGTTTCATGTTTAATCCAAATATATAGAGATCACGTAGACAAGCGGGTGAACTTTTCGGTGTGTTAAACAAAGCTGTAATTGGCAGGTGGGTACACGAAGAGGAAACTGAGCTGCTAAAATGTTTTGATCTGATTAGAAACATTGGGATTCTCCTCCTTCTTACCATTAACGCTCCAGCATCACTAGCTGTAGATGACAGAGCTGCTTGTTAATGTCAGGATTTTTACCCCTCTTATTTTGAAAAACAAATCGTTACAGGATGCTAATGCACACTTATTCAAACACAGGAGTGATTCACACAAGGGATAATCTTGTGTGAGAACTCCATTGCACACACATTCTTAGAGAAGAAACCATGAAACCAACTCACTGTGTGATTTTAGGGGTTTTCATCAAAACCTCATCAGACTTGGTGAATGTGGAGCCACTTAATTACGCTAAACAGTGAAAAGGAAAAAACCTGCTTCCTGAAAAGGATAAAGAGATGAGGAGAGTGAGTGCTTTACTCTGACGCCAACATTCTAGATGCTGAAAAGAAAACATTCAAACAGCATCTGTGTGTGTTTGTGTGAGAGTTTTTCTCTCCCATGGCTATTTACAGCCTGATCATCCACTTAGAGCTGTCTGAGGTTCACACGCAGCATCAACACATATTTATAGATTTTTTTTTTTTTGCAATGCATCTAAATAAAGATATAAACACAAATCTGAGTCCAAGTTCTTCCAAATCGAAACCACGCAGTAAAAGAACCCCGTTGCATAACATTACCATGTTCTAACAGTTGTCTCGTCACAAATGACAAAATGATGGAGGAAAACACACAAAGAAATGTGGACAGCTGTAGCAACAAAACGCCAAGTAATTTATTCATAGAAACTCTTCTCACCATCACTAAAGTGACAGTTGTGCTTCAAATGCTCAGTTTGGTTCACCATCTGTAAATTTCTGTTAGAAAAAGCTCGGACATGTCGTACAACACAGTTCGATTGTTTGGATAGATATAATGATATACGTTGAAAGTCTGAGCAAATAATTATGAGATCAATTTAAAATATTTATTGTTTTTTTTTTTTAGATTTTTTATGAAAACTTATCCAAATTGTGAGGATTTTATTAATCCAAAAGATGGATTAATTCATGCAAACAGATGCAGAATCAAGACTAATAAATACAAATAAAAGACTAAAAAAGCAAACAGCTCTGTGTCTAATAAATGAGTCTGAATGCAGCAGGCAGAACTAAGAAAAATAGATTCCAGATTTTTCTCAAGCAAAACAAAAGCTGACTGCTTGGTGAAGTAAAATAAATCTGTTAATCTTACAAAAGATTTGCTTATTTTAGCTTTAGCTTATTTATTAGGAAATGTTCATGAAGAATCCAGATCATGTTTTGAGTGTTTCTGCTAAGCTAAGCTAACTCCCAACAAGAAGCTATTAACCCTGTAACAAAACTTAATCAGTCAAAATGTCGTTATAAAGTACATTTAATTATCCTGTGTTTCTGAAACATAATGTGTAATGCTAATACTCGTTATTCTAATTTCAAGATCTTTTAAAAATCCCAATAATTTTTCAAAATCCTAAAATGTTAAGAGGCTTAACTTGGTCTCAAAGAACTTTTTTATGAAAATATGATCAAACACTATGTTTAAACATAAATAATAAAGACATTAAAAACACATTAATCACACTCGGACCATTTTGATTCCTTATATACAAACTCTAAAAACTGTTTTAATGTTAAAGAGTTATGGTGCGTTCACACCGGCCCAACCGTCAACGTCAGAAGCGTCAAGTGGGGCGATTCTAGGATCAGTCTAACTGCCCAGCCAGGCAAAAAAACTTTACTCGTCACGATGAGACTTCTTCCTTGTCTCTGTCAGTCCCTGTGTTTTTAAATGTCTCCTGAGTTCTCTGACTGCCTCCTTGGTGCATTTAAATCCCTGTCCCTCCCTGTCCTCATCTCGTCTGTTGTCTTTGTCTCCGTAATCAGTCGTCATGATTTTACCATCTCTGTGCAAGTCTGCAAATTTCTTTATTAAATCATAAGATTCTTAAATTAATCAAGTCTCTAGCGTTCCAACAGCCCATATTTGGTCAGAGCCCAGTTGCTGGTTGAAATCCACCAAAATTCCACTGAAATTCAGACTTCTAACTTCTATGAACTTATACATATTTTAGAACAACCTAGTGTGTAATGCAAATCTTTCACAGGTCTTCGTCCAGTTTTTAAAACCATGTTTGTTCTCTGTTTTTAGAAAGTTGTCATGTTTTCTTTGGGCGGCCGTGGCTCAGGCGGTAGAGCAGGTCATCTGGTAACCAGAAGGTTACCGGTTTGAATACCCGCTCCGCCCAGAGATCGCCTAGCAAGAAACTTAACCCTCTGTGTAGTTTATCACCACCAAGTCATACTGTAGTCTGAAGGGCTTTAGGGGTCGTAGGACCTGAATAAAGTGTTATACAAGTACCATTTACCATTCTTAAAACAGGTTTGTGACAGTAAAAGCACAACTACTACTACTACTAGTACTACTACTACTCCTCCTTCAACACCTGGGAGGAAATGAAGCCAGAGGAAGTTCTCATAGCTCTCTCTCTCTGAAATGTTAGAGTTTAATCAACCAGCTTCTGGTAAACAGTGGATCTTTGGATCTGGCTGATGAGGCTTTAGAGCAGCTAAAGAAGATTCATCTCCTGTTATAATCAGTCTGCTGGTTCTGCAGCCTGGTTTCTACCCTGACACAAGACTTTCTCCATGAACTACTTATTAAAATACAAACAAAATATTTCTGAAGTGTGAATGACAGCAATTCTAAAAAATCTTTGAAAACCTCTGTCTCATACCTGCTTGGTTTCACCTACCAATGGATATCATCATATTCTCAACAAATTTTAATTTCTCCTTACCTGTGAACAACCTGCATCATCGTCCCTGCTGCTGGACTCTGGTAATAAACCTCCTCCCTGACCCTGATCTTTCTATCGTGGCAATAAAGGTAGAAACAAAGTGGAATTTAAAAAAAAAAAAATAGAATTAGTACCAGTGACATTAACATAAAAATATCCTCAAAGTCCTCCTTTATGATGTAGATATTTTTTTCTCAGCCACTTTTCTTTTAAAGACTAATAATATCACTAATATTGTGCAATAAAGATTTCTTTCAAATATGTGGAAAGCAATAAGCACCGAGCTCTACACAGAATGAAAGAACATTGGGTTCATTACTAGCATAAACTAGCAAGGTAACAGTTAAACACCAACAATAAGTATTGTTCATTAAAATTATTGCAATTTTTGCTCCAAATGTTTTAAAAACACAAACCCAAATTAAAATTAAAACTGTTCTTGAACCATTTTGAGTAGAGACATGGCTGGAGTCTCTTTGAAAAAAAAAAACACTCGTGAAGTTTCAACTATATATAACAGTAAGAATATGTTAGTGCTATTGTTACCGAGTAATATGATTTTAAATGCACTAAAAAAGGTGACATTTTATTTCCACGTATTTATTTTCTAGAAATACATGTTCTAAAAGTGGCTTTCGAGTTGTGTAGTGAGCTAAAACTCCATGTTGGTGTAAAACCTGATGTATTAACTAACCTACCGCTAACTAGCCCATCGTTTAGCTAATTTCATCTGCATATAACAGCATAACTCAACTTACACAGCTGGTATGGAAGAAACTGTCCACGGTTTTTTTGTCTTTTGCTGGGTGTTGCTGATTTATAAGTTGCTGTTCTGCTCTCTGCAGCACCTGAACGTGATCCCCTCGATTGGTTAGCTTACGGTGCGTTTAAAGACGGTCAGAAAAATCTGTTACCGCATATTACCGGTTTAAACTAATGTAAAAGCTGAAAAAAGTGCGGGGAACGGAAGACACTGACACAGAAAATGTGCGGGAAACATGTCCCATGCGTATCCCGCGGTTGTTACGCCCATGGTTTTTATATTGTTAGTAGTTTATCACACAAACAGCAAATACTGTAAAAAAAAATAAAGTGAGAAATCTTTGGGGGTGCTTTGATTTTGATTTTCTTCAGTACCCCAAAAGTGGACTAAAATCGCCCCTGCCTCCAGCACGACGGTCGGATCTATCGGGAACAAGTATTATGTCGAAGGTGGCGCGATTTGTGATTCAGCTCATCATTTTTTGGACTTGTGATGTCATCAGCCAGATGTTGAGGTTCTTCTGGTGATTCTAGTGAAGCTGAGGTGGATTTATCTGACCAGTATCTCCTGTTAGGATCTTCTGAAGGCAGCAGGGAGCAAAATAAAGAATGATTCACCGCATAAAACACACTGTAAGTGTTCATAAACAAAGGACACGTGCACATGAATACACACACACACACACACACACACACAGAGTATCTGAATCAGAAATTTGCTGCTTTTTTTCTTATACTTTTTCAAATGTTGGAATTTTCTATAAATGACTCTTTTTATACATAAAATAAACTATCAAAAGTACTTTTTACTTTTGTTTTTTATACTTTCATATTAATAAAACATAGTTGAGATGTTGCATTGATCATTGCAACATGAAATATTTACATCAAAGTCACTGATCTGCTAGAAAAACCTCTTTACATAAAACACTCTTTATCTCAGCTTTTAGTCCTGAAACGTGGGGATTTTCATAAAAGTTCCTCTTTTGTACTGCAGATTTCTAAATAACAGAAAGAGGTAGAAACTATTTTATTTTTTTGCTTTTGAAAGAAGAAGGACTAAATTTTGTGATGATGGTTTCAGAATTCACAGTCATTGGAGAAAATATTCTGTGGGCCTTCAAAAATCAGTAAAAATGCTAAATGTCTCTGGTACTGAGGGGGATATGAAATCTGAAAGTGGCACTGAATTAGTTAAAAGACTTAGTCATTGTTTAATGTAAGATTTGATTAGCTGTGTTGAAGTAAAGTTTCATTATCCATCAGGGGAAGGCACTTTGATGCATCACCTGCTGGAAGTAAAGAGAGTCAACACTGTGTCGTGAAATGAAATCCACAGACACGAGAAACAGACCCGCAGACTGCAGTGAGGTTGAGTGTTTCAGCAAAGCATCTCAAAGAGTTTAACAGCAGTGAACTCACAGGACAGCTGAAGCGACAGACATGCAGGGAGACTGAGAGAAAACAGTGACTCAGCTGTAAAGATGGGATCGCAAAGAAATAAGAGTCAGAACTGCAAGCAAACAGAGAGGGGAAAACAGGAAGCCGGGTTTGTTTTTATACACAGAAACATCAGCAAATTCTGAATTAAATACTTTCACTGACAAAGCAATAAAGAGCCGTCATCAAAGTAGGAAAAAGATCAACTAAAACCAAAAAAAGTTCTTGAAGGGACTTTGAAAGAGGGAATGCCATTGTGTGTATGAGTGGGAAAGCCTCAGCCAATCAGAAAGCTGCATCCTCCTGTCACCATGGAGCACAGAGCAGGTGTGTGACAGCTGACAGCTTCTGCAAATGTGATGAAAGGGCTGCAAGAGTGAAATTAATATGGGATGATGATGATGATGATGATGGTGATGATGATGATGATGATGATGATGATGATGGTGATGGTGATGGTGATGGTGATGGTGATGATGATGATGATGATGATGATGATGATGATGATGATGATGGTGATGGTGATGGTGATGATGATGATGATGATGATTTCAACAAGGGTTCTGATGTGAGTGGGGTATTTTTATGGATTCCGTTGCCATAGTTGCCCAAAATAAACGTGATGGTACACTTCTCCTGACCAACCCAATCAATTCAGTGCATCACATGTGGACACAGCTGTGAGCTCACTGGGTGCGTTTAATGGCGAATGGCGTTCTCATGGTAATACAATCAATGATAATGTTTAGTGACAAGATAAAAGGTGGAATGACATCTACAGGTCAAAGCGTGTTCACACAGTATCGTGTCAATAATCCTCATTTTGGAGCCAATAAGATTTTTCTTTATAGGCTTTCAATGAAGGGAACTGTTAATATGAATTACATCGCCATGGTAACTCCAAAAAACCCACCAAACCATGATAAGGTAGATCTGGTGACGGCCAGTTTGTTGTGTCATACGAGTGATTTCATGTTGCAGTTGATACTGTAGGGCATCTTGGAAGCGGTTTTTGGCGAGCTGTGTCCCCACCGTGACCCAAAATGTGATGTAGATATAATGGCGTTGCCATGGACACATGGTTTATAGCATTGCAATGCTATGAATGGGCTTAAATTCAATATGGCAGGTGACTAATTCCTTCTGCGTGGATGAGTAAATGAAGAGCAACCAGAATGTGCATCAGCATCATTCCTCAGGCAAGAAGACAGCTGAGATCCTTCTGAGGAGTCTCAGGAGGAAGACGAGGAGCTGATCCGTTATCTAGCTCCATCACTACATCGTAGAAGCTGCAAATTCTGAACATTTTAATTTGAATTGAGAAATCTTCTTGGATTAGAACCAAGAAGTGTTTTATTTAAAAAAAAACTAGGATTATTTTGCCCTGGCCGACTGAGATCCTTCACAATTGGAAAATAATCTGTTTACAAAGGATCAGAAGTTTTATTCCCCAGATTAATTTTCCCCAGTAAAGACTGAACAATCAAAGGTAGAAGATTCCAGAACCTATTTGTTCAATATAAAGTAAATTCAAAAGAACTTTTTCTGTAATTTCCCAATGCGGAATCACTAAAACCTTGATTGCAATGAGTTTTCTATAGAAAAACCTCATTGTAAGAATTCCTAAAAAATAAACCGTTGAACAAAATAATGTTTTTCTACAGTTTTAAATTTCAACCATAAATACTTGATCACTTTTATCAAGGTGTCTGTTGATATGAGGCAGTTTCATTAGATCAAGTAAAGCTGATGATGAAAAATCTAAACTTGTAAAGTGCTTCTAGACAATCAAGTGATCAGCTGAGATGTTCACCAAGGTAACGAGACACGTCGAGGAGAAAGGTGTAAATTAGATGCAGAAGAAGAGAGAAAACAAATGTGATGAAACCAACAATCCACTCGTTTTGATTTAATATGCTTTTGTTCTGACAAATAAGTGAAACTCAACCCACAAACCTGCTGCCAGTTAAAAGAAGATGCTGTTAACCATCAGTGGAACTGTACATCTCTGATCTTACAGAGAACAAAGCATCCAAGAACTGAACTATTTTGTTTTATTAAAATTAATTTAAAAAGCCCCTTTTTTCTGCAACATACTTTAGGGGATTTCAACTGGGAGAAGACAACAAAAAGCAACTAGAAGGTTAGAGTTGCTGCTTCAGTGACCGTTTAGCATAAATTACTGAAGTATAAATATCCAGTTTACAATAAATTTTTGACTTTGTTTTGAAATCAGTTTTCAAACAGTTACCGGAACACACCCTTTCAAAATAAGACAGTTCCTGGATCTTGTTCCGGCTCAAATTAAGCCCTGGATTAATCACTCTTAGGTGGACATCTATTGGCTGCTGATTGACTTCCTGTAACGGCAAGGTGAGCAAAAGCGGTTAGTTGCAGAGCGGAGACGTGACAATGGAGGAGCATATGAGAGTCGTCGGTCCCATGAATGGAAAAAACGTCCCGACGGAACCATGGATAACAATAGTGTTTTTCTTAGCTATTATTAAATTAGATTAAAAATAAGATTAATTAATTACTGCTCAAAATTAATTAAACTCATCCAATGTTTAATCTCATGACCACACTAATTTATATGCAGATTTATATAGCGTTACCCAATGTAGCTACTATCTCTAACATCCGATTGTCTGATGCAGCAGGACTGCATGACAATGCAAATCAGACAGTGACTGGCTGCCAGTCACAGTGACGCACAGAAAAAGGCAAATTGACAAAATGTCAGTCTTTGTGTCTGACACATTTCAACAGCCCATCTGCGTTAGTAAATAACACCTCGCTTACGGCCTGAGTGAAAAACAAGACGCTGCATTATACGATCTATACCGTGGGGTTTTCCATCAATAAAGTCCCTTAAATTGGAATTTAAACTTGCTACAAGGACGAAGAGACAGAGTGACAAAAGCTGAATAAAAGAGCTGCAGAAGAGGCCTGCTAGAAAATCCATAGCTTGTCTCTTATCTGTGCGATAATTGGTTTCCCCTCTATCACCCACCCCCCCCTTCCCTTCAGCAAATTCAGCCCGCATCCTCCCTCTTTCACCTCACCCCTTCTCTCACATGCAGATACCTACATTCCAGGCAGGTAACAAAGAACGCACCAGAACACCGTTTTTCAGATTCGGTGCATCATGTTTCCATTTTTACACCTGAATGCTAAACAATGAACTGACAACACTGTGAAGAAGAATCAGCATCAACAAATGGCCCTCGCTGTCAAACGCAAGCATGCACAGCGTCAAAAAGTCATTGGACATGGACACAGTCAGACACACACATACATGATTAGCATGAAGCGTGTAATCAGTGAATGGCCTGATTAGTGGGTTACACTGCAGCGGAAGACAAAGAGATTCGTTTACTCCAAAAAAAGAGAGAGAGAAATGGGGGGGGGGGGTGTGGGGGTGGAGACACAGGGGAGAAGCTATAAAAAACATTTTGTGAAGATGCCAGAAAGACAGACTGGGAGAAGACAGACACACATGAACGCTGCCAGATACAGACAAAGAGGCACAAAGGAAGAATGCAGTATCCAACAATACAGTGATACAAGACGGCAAACAGGCAATGTGGAAAAGATGGATCCCACCCGCAAAGGCATGCAGCCTCACAGACAATCCCACTCATAACATCTCATATAAAGCTCGATGTTGGTTGAAGTCTGCAGGGGGGCTCAGCTGTCTTCACTGCTTACTCGGAGCTCCAGTGTCTCCCAGTTATACCAAGATTGAGTCAGAATTAAAAACATGAACTCCATTAAAGGGTCACGCTTTGATTAGCGCTTCACTTTTTAACATATCACTTCCGGAATAGCGCTACAACTGGTGGCAGCTTGTTGGAGTAGCTCTGTGACTTAGCTAGCATTTTTTGTTCTTTTTGATTATTTCTTGCTACTTTTGCAACTAACTGACATTTCTAAGGCTGAAATAATCCTCAAATTGAAACTCTGGATCCCTGATGAGCTCAAAAGAAGAAGACGTGGATGCAGAGCAGGAGCAGAGTGAAGAGAGAGAAAGAGGAAGTTTAAACCTTCACTTCCATCAGTCATATTGACAAATGTGAGATCTCTTTGTTAACAAAATGGATTAACTTGAAACTCTGTTGAAGACCCAGCAAAAGTATCAGGAATGCAGCATCATGTGTTTTACTGAGACGTGGCTAAAGGAACATATCCTGGACTCCAGTGTGTCTCTGTCTGGCTTTCAAACAAGAGGAGTTTGTCAGCTGATCACATCTGCAGTCACCTCTTGGGGTGGAGCATCAGAGCAGGTGACATGAAGAGGCTGAACAGATTGATATGGAGGACTGATTCTGTCCTGGAGACTGAACTGGAGTCTCTTGAGTTGACTGTCCAAAGGAGGATGAAGAACATGATGGAGAACCCTCATCATCCTCTTCAGAACACAGTAACTCAACAACAGAGTGTCTTCAGTCAGAAGATTCTTCAGATCCACTGCAGCACAGACTGTTACAGGAGATCCTTCCTGTCCACAGCTAGAACCCTCTACAGGAGATCCTTCCTGTCCACACCTAGAACCTTCTATAATGGCTCCCTGAAAAAGAACAGAGCTACAACAACACTTAATTTCCCTTCGGGGATTAATAAAGTATTTTTGATTGATTTGATTTGATTTGATATCAAACAACAACTAGTCAAAGTGCTGTACATAAAGACATAAAAAGATTAAAATAGGATATGGAAGACAAATAAATAATAAACATTAAGAAGATGGTAGATCATTAAAAATAAGTGTTTAGTAAAATCAATAGTTAAAATGGAAATTTAAAAGCTCTTGTGTTGATTAAAAGCCAGTGAGTATAAATACGATGGATGAGACAAGTAGAACGAGTTGGAGCCCGTCCAACATTTAGATGTTCCACAGCTTAGGACAGTGGTCCCCAACCACTAGTTTATTATCTGAGTCTGAACTATGTTTTATTTTGAAAAATGACCGGATTCTCTCCGTTACATCCGTCAATCTTGAGGCATGTCAAGAGGCTTGACTCGGTTATGTGATACATTAGCTCTAAAAACAAAGACACAAGCTAGATGAGTATCAGTGTAATAAAAGAATTACTTCAAACAATTTGCTTTAATTTAAAACACATTTCTGATTCAGCTCTTTCACATAAAGGAGCTACTTGTGACTTGTGCTTTGTTTTTCCCGTTTTCTCTCGTTTTCTGTCCCGGACGACTTTTAAGAAAAATAAAGTTGCATTTAACAGACAACACCAGGAGTCCTAATTAAAATATAGATTTATTGTGACAGGTGATTTCTGTGCACCAAGAATCCTAAAAACAGCTGGAGATCCCAAATGACGGCAGCTTTAAAGGTATGTTCATGACAACAACCCTGAGATCACCACAACAGCACTGACAACCCTGTTACCACGTCCGACATCGGGACAGCAACCAAAACAAATAATACAGGTTCATCCATCTTCTGTTCAGGGTCGCAGGGAGCTGGTGTCCATCTTCAGCTGTCTTTGGGTGAGAGGCAGGGGACACCCTGGACAGGTTGCCAGTCCATCACAGGGCTACAACCATTCACACACAAACAGGGACAATTTAGAGTAAACTCTTGCATGTTTTTGGAGGAGAACATGCACACACCAAGCAGAAAGACCCCAGCGTGGATTTGAACCAAGGACCTTCTTGCTGCAAGGCAACAGCTCTACCAGCTCTAATACAGGTCGTAAATCATTGCATTGAATTTTTATATCTACTGTATTTGACACCATGTCCCAACTTTTTAGGATTTGTGGTTGTAAAACAAAGAACTTGGGGACAATTTTTTCAAGAAGCCAAAAACACGGGTCTGTATCAAGAGGCAATAAAAATATGAACCTCAAAAGCACAAAGAGTAAAGAGAAAAGCAGCGAGTCAAAGGTTGTGTGAAGGTTGCTTTTCTCATTTGCAGACCTGCCTCAGGGACGCCAGGTGTGTGAATGTGCATCATGCACAACCTGCCACAGACACACAACACCTTCACAGACCTTCGTATCACTCCTCCATCCTTTCACAGGACACATTAAAATACATTCAAACTGATGCTGAATCGATAAAAAGTTGTCTCTTAAAAAAAAAAAATTCCCAAACAATGCAAAGAAAAGATCTAACTATGATAAATAAAGTAATTTTAGACAGTGATTTGCCTTTCCCATCAAAGCTATCATAAATAAAATAATTAGCAGGATAATTCATGTCCAGCTGCTTCATCGCTTGTAGGAAACAAGTGAATTCTGAATTTGAGACGAGTAAAAAGCTAAAAAAAAGAGCTCAGGAATATATTTTCAATTCCTCTCTGCAGAGTTCGGGAGCAGCTGAATATTTGATGTCTTTTTTCACAAAGACTCATTCATCACTACATAGTTCAAACTCCCAAGGGGAGTAAAATGAACAATGAGGTTATGGCAAGACAGACTTTATGGAAAGTGTCCAGTTAAGAGGCTCATTATCAGAAGATGGAGCGAACGAACCCTGGACGAAATTCAGGAGATTTATGGATTTAAAAGTGTTTCCATTGTTTTTTAAGTCTTACGTTTAATGGATTTCTGCTGTGTTGTAGATTAATGCTACTCTGTTAAAACTTTCCTCTCCGTCCATCCTGCTTATTGTTGCAGCTTTGCATCGTTATCGAGGTCTTGGTTTCCATTTACTGACTGCCTCTTCTGTTTGCATTACGTCTTCAACACAGAATCCTGAACCTAACAAGCGTGCTGACCTTAAATACATCTGATTCAAATACAGTCTCTACTGTATAGTAATATATCAACTGGTATATGTTACGGGATTTAGCCAGAAATTTATTCAGAACAAATGAGAGTAGAAAAATAACACAGACACTCACTTCTGACCTAATAAATCATAAATTATATCAGCTACCTGTGGGTGTAGAAAATATATAAGAGTGTGAATAAATGATATGTAGCTGGTAGCGCATACCACAGAGTATATTGATTTTACAGGTGTGTATGAGACAGAAGCTGTGAGACACAGAAACAGGTGATGTGTTGACATCAGTGAAGCCTGCTGTGTTTGTCAGATGAGTGTTTCTTACTTCCTGGTTGCTCAGCTCAAGACGTGTGGAGAGAAATGACATAAAACACCTGTAAGTACATATACGTTGTGTACATGTACACGTCCTGTGAATTTCTGTTTAACCCTCTGGGGACCAAGGGGTTTTTGGAGAAATAAACCTCGCCTGACTTTTTTTGTTTAAATGCTACTAAAACACCATAATGTCCTATACCTTGTTTTTTTTTTTTTTGAATTGAAATATCATAAACTGCTGTGTAAATGAGGCTCCTTTGCTTGAAATAAAGAGTATTAGAATAAAAAATACAAAAAAAAATTAGGCAAAAATTAGAATATCACACTTTATTCAAGAAAAACCCACAATAAATATCAATGAACAACCGCGCGTCATGCGCAAAAGACAAAGGCTCTGATTGGAACACCGACTTTGACACGACACTGTATCCCTTGTGAATGGGCTAAAGTGATGCCGGAACTACCGTCTGAAAGCTTGGATTCTCCCGATTTAGAGGGGGAAAAGTAAGTTTCTATCTTTTATGGTTCGGAAGCTATGTTTGATTAAACACAACAAGGTCCCTGGCATCGTCGACGATGACGGCGTCCCCGTAGCATTAATATCCACGTGAAGTGTTTTTGTAAGGAGACTGGAAGGTGTGACGTCACAAACTAATCGGACATGATTAGCAGTGTGTGTGAAAGAGAGAGAGAGAGGAACTAAACAGATTAAATGCAGTATAATTGGTAAAACTCAATATTTGCACAGAAACAAAAGATCAAAGAGTTAATTAATCGTTTTCCATCGAGGAATTTCACAAGGATTCATGTACACATGGACGTAGTTTTAGGGGGGGGACACAGGGGACATGTCCCCTGCACTTTTTCAAAAGGCCGTTTTGGTCCCCTGTACTCTGCAACTGTCCAAAAACAATGTTTCGCTACATTAAACAGAGATGGGTTGAGCACTAGGACCAAGCAGAAAACGGCCGCTCAAGCTGAAGCCCCTCCCCTAGTTTAGCCCGCCTACCAGTTCCTCTTGTGTGATTGGCTGTTTCTGCTGTCACTCCCCCTTGCCTGTTTGCACACTGCAGACAGACAGACCGGTGTGGTGGCGAGCTAACCTGCGGTCAGGAGTGCTGTGCAACTGTCGTTTGGCCGGCGTTTGGGTTTATGATGTCAACGAGAAAAAAAGGCAACATAAGAGACTTTTTTAGAAGTCAAACTGTAAGTTACTCAAAGAAATGTCTTCCAGCCGTCTTTTAACACCTTCACAGGGTCCATAAAGCAGCATGTCCACCTTTATAGCCTCATCTTGTAAAAAAGCTCAAAGATTAGCTGAAAGATTAGTTTTATGAAAAACACTTCTGTCCCCCCCACCTCTGAAATCAAAATTTCGTCCATGCTTATACAATCCCACTCACTTACTTCTTACTTACAGCTGCAACTCTGACGATGTACAAAACGAGATGTAGGAACAAACTGTGCTGCGTGGAGGAAAAACTCTTAAATATTTGACCTAAATGTGACTATTGAACATCCTGAAACATCTTCAGCTTCAGCAGGAATCATTGAAACTAAAAAGCCAAACAGGAAGTGAAAAAGTCTCCCATTCTGTGGTTAAATAAAACTGAGTCACAAACAAAAGCCAATTTATTATTCAGATTATCTTAAATGAACAAAAATCCCCAGAAGGAGGACGTGAGAGTTTAAATCTTCTTAGCAAAGTGTAAGCACCTAAAATCTACTTTTCTGCAGGTTGATTAGAAGATGAACTAATCTCCAAATGAAATATGAAACATTCCAACGTTTTATGATAAAAGGATTACTTTGTTTGGTACAATTAGTGAAAAGCAACAGTGAGAATACCTGAGCAGATCTGAGCTGTCGGATTGCATTTACACCACAATTAGCTTGTTTTGGTCAAGCATTTGTTAGCGAAGGCTAACTGAGACAATTTGGAGGCTTTATATCGCTTCTCATTTTGTTACAATAATAAATAGCTGCCTAATACTCTGAGAAGTAATGCTAAAACAACACAGAATCAAAGTAAAAGTTTTTAATTAATTTTAAAGTGGTTGCTAATAAAGAAGAGTGAAGGTCACACAGTCAAACTGAAGCATGTGTTAGCTGTGTGTCAGGTTCTGGGGTTTTGTCTGTTCTATTTCATGCTGTAGCTTTTTGGTTTTTCAGTAGTTGTTTTTTCTTTTGTTCTCATTCGGTGTCTGAGGCTTTTATTTTCCTTAGTCATGTAGTTTCCTGTTTTGCTTTTATTTTGGTTATGTCTGTACTTCCTGTTCTCCTCATGTGTCATTCAGTATCTTGTCAGCTTGTCTCTTCAGTCTAGTGTTTTTCCGTTCAGGTGTTTCTTGTTTCTGTGATTACTTCCTGTGTTTGTTTCTCCCCGTGTCCGCAGATGTTTTGAGTTTTGTTATCAGTTAGGTTTAGTATTTAAGTCCCGTGTGTTTGTTAATCAGTGTCGGTTTGTTCTTAGTCACAATCCTTGTCTAACCCCGGGCTCACACTGCATCCAGATCCGGTCCGGTGCGGACCCCGCAGGTATTCTGTTAGATTAAAATCCCTTTTGAAGGCTCACAGTAGCTCCGCGCGGTGCGGGTCCGGTTACGGGGGCCGTACGGCACAACGGAAAGAATCCACAAGGTTCTATTTTTTCCGGACGCCGGAGTCACTCCGCGTCAAGTTTGATGAAATCTGACGAGCTATACAGGAAGTGTGGCTTGAATATCTGGTGTTTTCTCAAAATAAACGAGTGTACAAACAATTGTAACTTGACTCTTCTTTTTAGACAGCACACGCGCTAATAGGAAATGTAAACATTACATCACACCCGGTGACACAGGGTCCCGAAAGCCTGCAGCACAACACATTTTCACACATTTGCTAAATAATGGACGTGTTCTCGTGTGAAGTCCCGACAAAACGATAACCCACGTGAACTTCTGTTCTCACAGGTGACGTTTCCACACCCAGCACCGGAGCTGGCCGCACTCCCTATCTGGAGCAGATGTGAGTGGTAGCTTGTGGAAAAACCGCACCGAATCTGGACCGAAGCCGTTCCGTAGGCAGTGTGAGCCCGGCGTCAGTCCTTAGTCCTTCATCTTAGCCTCCTCTTAGCTCTCAGTCTCAGTTCTAGTTCGCGTTCCCAGTCTCAGCTCTCAGTCTTGTTCCCCGTCTCAGATCGTCTCATTTGGATTATGGTTTTTCTTCACCCTATGGATTACTTTTTGTTTGTCATCTCTGGACTCATTCCTCGGTTGTCACCTCGTGTAAGTTTTTGTTGCTGCCACGTCAGTATTTTACTTTCTTTATTAAAATCTTCCGTTGTGCCTTCAACCCCGTTCAGTTTGTTTCTCTCCACACCCTCACTGCACCTGGGTCCAACATTGCAACCTCACAAACCTGACACTGTGAACATTTCTAGAGTGGAGGTGTATTGGTTACCCGAGTACTTTGACCTTTATAAACCTTTAAATCTACTCAAAATTTAGCTACTAAAATTTGACAGTTAAGATTCATTCTGGAGACAAATCCTGACAACTGATGAGGAAATGTATTTTATCTGGATTCCAGGTGCATTTCAGAACAACAACTGATCTTTTTTCCTTATCGATCAGGCTTGTAGCATTAATAAAGCTACAAGAACCTCACATAAAAAATCTCATCTGACCACTGAAGTAACGTGCACACAAGAAAGACTTACAAGCACCTGCTGATTTGTTCTAATAAACATATTTTAGCTGGATTTATAATCTAAAGGGCAGAAGGAAAAATCTGATGACTTTGTGTAAATGGACCTTGAGCTGCAAAATGGATTTTCGTGAGATTTTGAGTTTTCCAAACGCACGAAAATCCATCTTGAACTGCTCCAACTAAACCATCTGACTTGGTCAAAAAATGTTCGGACCAATCACGTGTTAGCATTGTGCTTTGGGGCGGGTGTTCAGGTATGATTGGCAGCAAGTGTCCAGGCAGACAAATCAAAATAAACATGGCTGCTGGTGGATGTGCACATAAATATGGATATTGAATGTTTTAGTAGAACGAGAGACGATTTCTTGGTTGAAAAATGATCAAAGATAAAAACTTTGTGCATTTCTTGACAGTAATGAAGTGTGTGCTTATCTCCCAACTGGATTTACAACAGCTTGGTTTACTGTGATGGGCTAAATACAAATCATCAAAGTCAGACACTTGCTGGCTCGTCCTCCAATCAGATTAAAATATTAAACCAGATGTCCCTCCCCTTTTTCAGAAGCTTTCAGACGGAGCAGTTCCAGATCATTTTGTGGACTCAACTTGGGGCTACACACAATGATCTGACAGAACCAGGTTAGTGAACGGGGTTATTGAGACAAAAATTCTTAATATTATACTAAATTCTGCATAAAATAGGATATTTAAGTAAATCAAACTCCCAAAACACACAGTGACAAGCTGAACTGTCCTCCAGTGACAGCTTCACTCGAACCCCATCATAACACCAGCATTTATAACCTCCTCGTCTTGCGTACTTCAAAAGTAGAGAGTCATTTAATGCTCCGATCCATCAGAGAGCCGAGTGTGTGTGTGTGTGTGTGTGTGTGTGTGTGTGTGTGTGTGCGCGCGCGCGTGCGTGTGTGTGTGCGTGTGTGTGCGTGCGTG